>MU724677.1:0-54904 GCA_026770625.1 Nicotiana glauca
AGAAGTCTGAGTACCCCATGAGCTGTTAGTGCTTCGGCCTTTGGCCTACCAGGGAGTCTCTTTTACCCTTTTATTGGTTATGGTGTGCGTTGGGACAATGCACAATTTTAATTGTGGGGTGAGAATATTGTCTGGGTGACTTTCTATGCTGTTTTAGTTGTGTTAGTTTAATTGAATAATTTTTTTTTAAATAGAAAAGATTGGACTTTTTCCGACAATGGATCTATTAGAAAATTTTCTTGAGATAAGTAAGTCTAAAGAAAATGCCAAATTTTTTATTTTATTTTATTTTCTTTGTAGGTAGTGTAGTAATTTTTCCTTGGTTTTTCTTTTGATCACGGTTCTTTTCCAAGGGCTTTTCTTGAACCGGGTTAGATAGATTTTTCTTCAATATTTTTTAGGGCCCTTAGGACTCTCTTGGGTTAAGATGGGTGAGGGCAAGAATGCATCCCGTAATGTACATACCTGCAAATAACTAAAACGAACTTGAGGGTGTGACGTCTAGGCTCACTTGTAGACTCTTAATCTTATGCCTTAATTTTGCACACCTTGTCTTACTTGAATGCTCACGTGAGTATGTTGACAAACTAATTCAGAATGAGTTACATGCCAAGTGTGTGTGAGGTAATACATGTATTTTGTGCTTGCATGCGATACCTAGAACTTGCCCTGTGTGTGTGCAAAGCGAAATAGAATTTGTTTGGTCTGAGAGATGATTTAGGAATTTCTTTGTGTAGCCTATATAATTATGAATCCACCTGTATATATTACCATAGTTAACCCCTTCGAGCCTGAAGCCTGTTTCTTTGATAACCTTACAATAACCTACAACCCTGTGTTTGAATAGCTTGACTTTTTGAACCTTTACCTCCTAGAAGCACGTGAATCGTTAAAGATCATATAAAAGTCAAAGTGTGGGGTGGTAATAGAGTGGGAAAAGGAAAATCAGGAAAATACCTTAATGGTGCAATGGTTCTTAANGTATTAAAAGTGCTTAGGGAGGTTAGCACTATACAAACCAAATGAAGCCCTATTGATCTTAGACTGAACAACTCGATTAGTAGAGTATTACACTAAGGGCAAACTTATGGTGTATCTGTGTGGCATGTGAATGTTCTTTGCTGAGAGTGAGTGAATTTGTTCTATCTATAGTTCTTTGTTGTTTGATTTTATATGTGTGGAACTTCTCTAAAAAATGTGATGTGAGGGAATTTTAATTAGGAAGAAAAAGCAAGTCTTCACCTCTGTTTAGAGTACATAGAGTAAGCACGAGTGTGGCATGTCATTAGAGTCTTCACCTGAGGTGTGGATGTTGTACTGCTTCGGTTGTTCTTTCATAATGGCGGGTGTGACATAAACAGGGTAATGCATCAAACGATTAGGCCTAGAAGTGTGGTTCAACTTGCTCGAGGACGAGCAAAGATTTAAGTATGGGGTGTTGATAATAGGTGAATTAGACTAAATTAGGCCGTAAAGAACCACATTTTTGTATAGATTTTACGGTAAAAAGTGATAACAAAATGCTCTGCTTAGTGCTTTTCATGCTTTGCAGGCTATATCCAATAAAAGAAGATTGTGGAGTACTTTTGTGATCAATTACGGAGAAAAGGAGGCCAATCATACAATATCCACAAGGTGCACCAAGTGAAGGGACAAAACCAGAGCTGAAGCTGGTCTGCCGCTGTCTGGGCGTAACTGTAGTAGGACCACGGTAGAACACTATTGCAGATTTTGAAGGCCACTCTAGCCGCGGTCCTGGCTTAACTGGGGTAGGACCGCGACAGGACGCGTAAACTTCAGGGACCAAAGTTAAAAACATGGGATTTTAAGCCCTAAACCCTATATTAAACAAAGGAAGCTCGCCAAGAAAGAAGGAGAATGATTTTTGGAAAAACATCAGAAGGAAGGGCAAGAGGCAAGGAGGATCATTGGGCATCAATCTTTAATCATCTTATTTGTTCGTTTACCTTTGAATATAAATTCTTTTGTGATTTTTGTAATTTTCATGAGTAGCTAACTTTTCTAATCTAAGGTTTTGGTGGAACCCATTGGGGATGAATTTATTGTGATGTTAATATAGTTTTGATTGGTTGTTAATCTCTATTTGTTCAACTACATTCTTGTTGTAGTTGATTGAAGGGCCCTCAATTAGTTGTTCCTATTTATTATGTAGTTACTTGAGAGAGAGTGCATATTTAGGTAGTTGTTTGAACAACATCACTCCCGCAGTACAGATGAGAGTCATAACCGAGGGTTTAGAGGTTGGATTAGAGATAACGATACCTCGGGTGCAATCTAAGTGAACTGTAATGTGAATCTAGCTAGCGTAGCTTGAGAGAGTGCGTCTAGTAAATTATCATAATTGCTTGAGAGAGATTTATGATAGCTAGAGAGTTCATGATTAATAGAGGCAACTAAGTCAACGCTATAAGAAACATACAACCAAGGAAATCAATAACGGGGGAAACCATTACCTTAGACCTTTATTCCAATTGTTTACAATTCAAGCATAGTTAGTTTTCAGCTGTTTATTTATTTTCAATCTCGTCTTCTTGGTGATATTAAACAGATACAGCTAAGCCTTATTTCTCTGTGGGATTCAACTCCGAACTTTTATACCACATTATATTTGCAGCGACCGGTTATCCTTTTTAGGAGTAGAGTTAGGCGTGATCACATACCCCTCATAAAAGTCATCATAAGGATCCACGGGAGGGGCTAGGTGGTATGCTGTCCTTATAACTTAACAGAGGCATTCACCGCCTTTCGGCGCACCGTGACCACACTATTGTCATGCTCCTTCAAATTGGCATAAAATTCCCTAACAAGCATGACATTGCCCTCGCCCGGCTCGTTAATGAAAGTTTGCAACCCCCGCCGCACCAGCTTAGTGTACATGTGAGGGCAGTGTAGCTGGACCGATCCTATGTCAATTCCCCTCTCCGGAATTAGCTTTTTAGAGGCTTTATCCGCAAAGCAATCTTGAGCCTTGGCAGAGACAAATCTATTACTGTCAAAGGGGCGGGTAGGGGCTACCCCGCGTGTCCTGGCTGTGCCAGCTTGGCTGCTAGATGAGGCACCTGTGGTGTGGCACCTCCGAGATGAAGCCATAATACCTGAAAAAGGGGAGCACATTAGCACATCCCGACACATAATTGTGACACACTACGATTACTCAGACTTCACATGCATAAGTGGTCACAACTACATAATTACATTCACTGAGGCCTTTTCGCAAACAACTTGTGGGCATTAGGCATTCACAACCCATTTCAAGCATTTTACAACATCAATCTACCACAATATCTTCCAAAATCACAAACCAAGTGAAGCAACACCCACCAATCTTACCACCCACAAACACTACAACCTATGTTACCACGTCTACTAATCAACAAAAGATGAAAAAAAGAACAACTACAAAAATTCAACACTAAAAATCCCAAAATGCTGCAAAAAAAATTGGAAGCAAAGAAAAAATGGTACAAGAACAACATACCTGTAGTGAGAGAATGTGGGAAGAAGAAAGAAAAATGGAGGGGGGTGTGTCTTGAGACTTGAGAGAGTGAAGTGAGGAATTTGTAAGAAGATAGGAGTGGAAGAGGAGGAGGGCACGTTGAAGAAGAAGGGGTTAGGGTTGGGCAAGGTTTGCTAATGGTATTTGATTTGGGCGGTGGGTTTGGGATTAAAGAGGGGGTTTATTAGAAGGGGGGAGGGGGTTTAATTTAGGCTACATAAAGAAAAATTAACATATAAAAAAATAAAAAGAAACAACACAAAACATAGAGATGTGGTCGGGACTTGCGCGGTACGAGCGCGGCCGCGCTAGCCCAGGCAGAAAACTCATCGATTTGTGCGGTCACTAGCGCGATCGCGATAGTAGCGCATTCAATAGCGTGGGAGCACTACTATTTTTTAGCCCAAATAGAATTATTGCCCATATGCATGGCCACTAGCGTGGCCTGTAGCGCGGGCGCGCTACTAGGCGATTTGTTTTCTTGTTTTTCACCTGTTCTTACCACTTCCGATGGCTTTATCATCTGCCTATTGTCACTTGCATTAGTTAGCACTTCCTAAAACTCATAATTAACAACTACTACTATCGTCGAGTTGCCTGCCGACCTGCGCCTTAGTTAATGTCGTGGCACGACGATTACAACAATTTAATGGGTTGCCTCCCATGCAGTGTAAGGCCCCGTGAAATCCCTACTCGAAAACCCGGATCCCGTGGTGCCAAGTTAGGAGCATGTGTTAGCAATTCATAAATATACCTCACAACGAGTTTGCGAGCCGCGACGTGGACCTTTTTGTATTGAATAATGCATTAAAAAGTCAAGAATAAGTTTCCAAAATAATGCAAGAAATGGAGTCCAGAATGCGGCCGCAAATCAGGTATGCGGACCGCATATCTGCTGCGGAGTTAGTCAGAATGTTGGTTAAAATTGAAGTCAGCTATGTGGTCGAAAATGTGGTCGCATAATCGAAATGAGGACAGCATAGTCGTCGCATATTTTCCTTTGAATTTTGTGATGGTCAGTTCTGCGGTGCACTTTGCGACCGCAGAACATGAATGCGGACCGCATTTCTGTCGCAGACTCAGTCAGAGTGTCCAGTTTCTGGGGAGCATTTTGCAGTCCATTATGCAGACTGCATGTTTACTCTGCGATCGCAAATGCGATCGTATATTTGACCCGGGGCTCCAATTTTCTAATTTTTAACCCGACCTCCCTATCGATATATTCGGTGTTATAGCTCATTTTAAGCATTATTCTGAGTATTTCTAGAGGGAGAGAGAGGGTTTTTAGAGAGGGAAAGTCTCTCCATCAAATTACTCCATAAGATAGGGCTAAATCCTTGAAGGAATCAAGTGAAGACCCCTAGACCTTCATCTCAAGAGGTAAGACTTCATCATCCCAACTTTTATTTTTTTTATTTCTCAGATATAACGGGTCACTAGTGAGGTGATTCATGGGTATAACAATAGATTCCTTACATGCATATCAAACCTTAGAGTAGTGGGGGTGGTTAATTAAAGAGGGGTACAAAATGATGTAAATTGCTCTAAAAAAGGGGCCTAAGATCACATTGCACCTCTAGGGTTTGTCAATATGCTTGAACCAAGCTAGAGTCTCAATCTCATCTCTAATTCTCGATTTAATTTGTAATTCTTACTCAATAGATCGAAGTGCTAAGAGTTCCGGAAATTTATAAAAGAGTAAGGAAAGCTTTATTAAGGTATGTATGGCTAAAACCCCCTTTTATTAGAAATTGATCTTCATTGTCATTTACGAAAGTATGGTAAGAGTTGAATTGGTTAGTGTATTGATTGTTATTACGCATTAATTGATTTGCAATTATCTATACATATTCGTGAAGGATGTGCCTCAATGTGAATAATGTACCATTCTTGATAATTAGAGAAGGATGCAAAAGTACAGTTATGTGTTGAAATACTTGGGCTATAAGCCAACATCGAAACAAAGAATTAATCATGCTAGCTATGTGCTCACTTACCTGTGATTGCAACTTGAATTATCTTTGATATATTTGTCTATGATCACAACTTGTAAAATGAATATTGAAAAGGGAAAACAATGTGATGATGATGGCCATGAGTGCCCAGGAGTTGTTATGATATGTGTGGAATAAAGATTTGGGGGTGTTGACTAATGAGAATGGAGTAATGCCTAGGCAAGGTGACCTAGCCGATCGGGTCGTGATCGAACACCATGCTGCACACATGGTGGTAATGTGCTGATATTGAATCCTGGATAAAGGGAAATGAAATATTTATTGAGACTTATGCCTCCAACGAGGTGACCTAGCCGGTCGGGTCGTGACCGGACTCCGCTCGAGATGGCGGTGGTATTGAGAACAGTGGTGACCATGTGACGGAAATGCCCTAATCTAAGTTTTGGAAATTGTATGAAAGGTTATATGAATTATATCGTTGATATACCCATGTTATTTACTTGTACCTGTTTGACAGTTATTTCAAATAAAATGGTGTTTAGTTATACATACTAGTACAATTCAAATGTACTGACGTCCCTTTTGCCGGGGGCGCTAAATTCATGTTATGATTGTAGGTGGCTCCATTGCGGATAGTGCCGATCGTGTGTAGCGGAGCATTTTTCTAATCGAAGTCTCGGTGAGCCCCTTTTTCTTTCATGGGGCTATATGGTGTATCTTTTGTTATTACAACTTTCCACTTTTGAGGTATAGCCGGGGCCTTATTGCCGGCATATTTATGCTTATCTGTTGTATCCTTAAAGGCTCCACAGACACTAGTGTGGGTTATGTACAGGTGTTCGGGGAGTCCACTATCTATGTTGTGATCCTAAACTTGTGATTTCCATAAACTGTAACTCTAATAAAATCCTTGAAGCTAGCTTATGTACGGTAAATTTTTGTGATATGAAACGAACCAATGATGTAGTATGTTCCATGTATTCTCGTCTAAATTAATGAAAGGCATGGGTTCCGTATTCATATTGATTAGGGGTAGAAAATGTTCGGTAAGGCTTGCTCAGTCAGGTTTACTTGATTGAGCGCCGGTCGTGCCTCCTGAGGTTGGGGTATGACATGCAGCGCCTGATGTAACGTTGTGGCACGACACATACAAGCGCATTTAAGGCTTGCTCGACCTCTGATGTTCTATCAGGTGGGTTTCTAACACTTTCATTGGTACTTTCATGCCTATGTATAGCTTCAATCTATACCCGTTGACTCTAAATGTGTGAGAATCTTTCTTTGAGGCAATCTCTACAGCCCCTGAAGGGAATACTTCGACCACTTGAAATGGAAGAGACCATCGTGACTTAAGCTTACCAGGGAAGATCCGTAATCTTAAGTTATAGAGCAATACCATGTCCCCGGGTTTGAAATGTCGCTCAACAATGTTCTGGTCATGTAACCTCCTTATTCTTTCCTTGTACAATCTTGTGCTCTCAAAAGCAAGATGTCTAAACTCGTGAAACTCATGCATAGTGATTCTCGTGGTGCCCGCAGCCTCAATGTCTAGGTTCAGCTGTTTCAATTCCCACCAATATTTATGTTCAAGTTCCACTAGCAAGTGGCAGGCCTTCCCAAATACCAATTTATATGGTGACATACTAATTGGTGTTTTAAAAGAAGTTCTATATGCCCAAAGTGCATCATCTAGCTTTTTCGCTCAATCAGTTCTTGTCGCATTCATAGTCTTGGTTAGCACACTCTTTATCTCTCTGTTGGACACTTCAACCTGTCCACTGGTCTGCGGATGATACGGGGTCTGTTGGACACTTCAATCTGTACATCATACTTTGCTAGCAACTTCTCGAAGGCTCTATTACAGAAGTGGGTGCCTCTGTCATTGATAATTGCTCTTGGTGTCCCAAAGCGGGTGAATATGTTCTTATTCAAAAACCCCACCACTACTCTTACATCATTCGTGGGGAGTGCAGCAGCTTCCACCCATTTGAACACATAATTTACTACAATAAGTATGTACTTATTGCCATAGGAGCTGGCGAAGGGTCCCATGAAGTCAACCCCCCAGACATCAAACACTTCCACCTCTTGAATCGGGTTCATGGGCATCTCATGACGACGGGAAATATTCCCTGTTTGCTGACATTCATTGCAGCCCTTCACCCATGTGCACATCTTTAAACACTATTCGCCAAAAGAAACCGGCCTCTAGCACTTTCGCAGCTGTCCTGACTCCTCTAAAATGCCCTCCATAAGCCGATGCTTGACATGCCTACAAAATAGAAAATTGTTCTATCTCGGGGATGCACCTCTGGATTATATTGTCAACACATATTCGAAACAGGTAAGGTTCATCCCAATAATACATGCGGTAGTCACGATACAACTTTTTCTTTTGTACAGAGGAAAGGTCATAGGGAACTATACCGCTGGCCAGGTAATTTGCAAAGTCTGCATACCATGGCATTTCCTCAAGACTAGTAGCGACCAGCTGCTCGTCTGGAAAGGTTTCCAGAATATCCTCGACCTCAATTGAGTTTTCAGCTCCCTCAAGTCGTGATTGGTGATTAGCGACTTGGTTTTCTGTGCCCTTACAGTCACGAATTTTGAGGTCAAATTCTTGCAGTAGCAACACCCAACGAATCAGGTGCGGCTTAGACTCCTTCTTCTCAATCAAGTACCTGGGAGCTGCATGATCAGTGTGTACAATTACCTTAGAGCCAGTTAGATATGATTTGAATTTATCGAAGGCAAACACCACAACTAATATCTCCTTCTGAGTCATAGTGTAATTCAGCTGGGCTCCACTCAGCATTGTACTAGCATAGTAGATTGGATGCATTAGCTTGTCTTTCCGCTGTCCCAACACTGCCCGCACTGCGTAGTCACTGGCATAACACATGAGTTCAAATGGTTGCTCCCAGTTGGGGGCAACAATGATGGGTGTTGTGACTAGCCTCTTTTTCAGCTCCTCGAAAGCTACCCTGAAATCATCAGAAAATAAGAAGGGGTGATCTTTTTCTAACAACTTACAGAGAGGGTTGGTCATTTTTGAGAAGTCTCTTATGAATCTCTAGTAGAAACCGGCGTGCCCAAGGAAACTCCGAATTGCCTTTACTGAAGTTGGAGGGGCAGCTTTGCTATCACATCCACTTTAGCACGATCCACCTCAATTCCTTTGCTTGACACTCGGTGCCCCAAGACTATGCCCACTTTTACCATGAAATGACACTTCTCCTAATTAAGAACCAAGTTAGTCTTAATACACCTTTTCAGCAAACGAGTCAGATTTATCAGGCATTCATCAAATGAGTTTCCCACCACTGAGAAATCATCCATGAACACCTCCATTATGTACTCTACCATGTCAGTGAATATGGCCATAATGCACCTTTGGAATGTGGCGAGTGCATTGCGTAGGTTAAAGGGCATCCTCTGAATCCTCTGGTGCAATGGAGATCTGATTGTACCCTGAGTACCCATCGAGAAAATAGAAGTGTGACCTCTTTGCCAATCTATCCAGTATCTGATCAATGAAGGGAAGTGGGAAGTGGTCTTTCCGGGTGGCTAGATTTAACTTTCTGTAATCCATGCAAATTCTTCAGCTCGTGACTATTCTTGTAGAGATCAGTTCACTGTTATCATTTTTAACTACCGTCATGCCACCCTTTTTACGTACACATTGAACCGGACTAACCCAGCTGCTGTTAGAGATTTGGAAAATGATTCCCGCATCTAACCACTTTATCACTTCTTTCTTCACCACTTTCTTCATATTGGGGTTCAGCCTTCTTTGGTGTTTCCTAGAAGGTTTGTGTCCCTCTTCTAACAAAATTTTACACATATAGTAGGAGGGGCTGATCCTCTTTATGTCTGTCATGGTCCACCTAATGGCAGTTTTACACTCCTTGAGTACCTGCAAGAGTTATTGTGCCTGCACATCTAACAGACTAGATGAAATAATAACAGGTAATGTAGAGTCAGGCCTCAAGGAACTCATACCTGAGATGGGCAGGCAGTGGCTTCAACTCGAGCTTTGGTGGTTCTTCAATGGATGGCTTGGCTGGAGGAGTTTCTCTATTTTCCAAGTGCAAGGGCTCAAATTTGAGAGTTCTATCCCAGAACCCTCTGCCCTCTAATTCCAACACCCATTCTGCTAGTTTTTCTCCATTCACCTCATCTAAATTCATCAGGAATACAGCAAGAGGGTCCTCAATAGTCAAAATCTTATCATTAGTTTCTACGATTACATCCATGCATCAATAAGAGAGCAATTGGCGAATTCACTTGGTCACCTCATAGATTTCTGCATATTAAATGTTATCTCTTTGTCGTTCAATCTCATCTTGAGCTCCCCAGTCCCACAATCAATGCGAGCTCTCCCAGTGGCCAAGAACGGCCTTCCCAAAATTATGGGAATATCTTCATCCAATTTGCATTCTAAGATCACATAATCTGCAGGGAACACAAATTTCCCTACCTGAATCAACACATCATCCAGGATATCCGAGGGTCTTTTTACAGTCCTATCAGCCAGCTGCAATAACATAGAGGTGGGTCTAGATCTTCCAATCCCCAACCTCTTATAAATCGCTAGGGGCATAAAATTTATGCTGGCCCCTAGATCACAAAGTGCCTTAGCAAAAACAAAATTACCAATAGTGCATGGAATTGTAAAGCTCCGTGGGTCAGACAACTTCTCAGCAATTGGTCTAGTCACCACTGCACTACAGGTCTAAGTAAGAGTAACTGTGGCCAAGTCTTGGAAGTCGAATTTTTGGTACATCAAGTCTTTCATCATTTTTTCATACCCAGGCATCTCTTTCAAAGCATCAATCAATGGAATATTTACCTGGATTTATTTCAGCATCTCTAAGAACTTCTTGTATTGCTCTTCTTTTTGGTACTTACCCAGCCTCTGAGGGAATGGTGCTGGTGGTCTCTTCTTTCCCAATGATTTGGGATTGCTCTTTATCAGCTGCCACCTCAACTCCTGGTTTCTGGGCTGTCTCAGCTTCTTTCTTAGCCTCAATCTGAATGTTATGGTCTTCCTGGGCAGGTTGGACTGTCACCTCTGTCAGTTTTGTTGACTCATCTAGCTCGATGGGCACTGGTATGAGTGTCTCAGCCTGTTTGGTTTTTCGAGCCCTCTCTTGCTCTACATCCAAATCTTTTTCATTACATAGACTCACTGCCATCAGCTGCTTCGGGCCTTGTTCTTTTGGATTTATCTGGGTGTCTACAGGTAATGTCCCGCGAGGTCGATTGTTCAAAGACATCAAAATTTGGCCCATCTGCAATTCAATATCCTTAATAGCTGAATCATGTGCATCTAATCTCTCACTAATTTTTGCGTTAGACCCAATAACCTACTGCATCATTGCCTCGAGTCTAGCAAACCTATCTTCCTGACTTCCAACATGCTGCTGCTGATTCTGATTGTTATATCCTGTGGCCTTGGGTAAGGTGCCATATTGTTAGAAGGTCTCATACCTCCCATGTTCCTATTGTTTAGCTATGGCTGGACTAGCCTGTACGGCTGATTTTGCTGGCCCTAATTCTGACCACCCTGTCTCTGGCCTCCATAATTAGACACATAGTTAATGTCCTCCGGGTAGTGATGATGATCATGTTCTGCATTCCACTGGTTACCAATTGGCTGATTAATGCAAGATGTGCATAAGCCCCCATTGGTAGTATCTACGATGTGTACCTGCTGCTGCTTCTGCGTTGACTCTTCCACCTTTTTGGTGAGTATACTCATCTATGTCAATAAGGTGGCCATATTTTCAACCATAGAGTTGGATGGATCTAAGGGCACTGAGTGCACCACTGGAGTGATAGGTGCATTCCCAGTTGTCCATCCCGAATTCTGTGCCATATTGTCAAGCAGATTCTAGCCTTCTCTCCATGTTTTGCTCAAAAATGCTCCACCAGCTGAAGCATCAACAATGTTCTTCACGCTATCTGACAATACCATGTAAAACAGCTGCCCCAATATCAGATCTGGAATACCATGGTGTGGACATATAACCAACATCTCTTTGAAGCGTTCCTATATTTCATGCAATGTCTCCATTGGTCTATGTTTAAAACTCAAAATTTCATCAATTTGTTGAGCAGTCTTGTTGGGTGGGTGGAACTTGTTATGGAATTGCTTGACTAACTCCTCCCAAGTTATTATGGAATTTATGGGGAGTGACTTTAGCCAGGTCTGGGCAGCTTATGTCACTGAGAATTGAAACAATGGCAACTTGATTGCTTTCGGAGTTACGTTGGGCTGCCTTTGGGTTTTGCAGATAGACAGGAAATTCTTCAAGTTCTGTTGAGAATCTTCGACTTGTGACCCCGAAAATAGTCCCTGGTTTTACAACAAGTGCAACATGTTATTCGTGATTTGAAATGATTCAACATGTATCTGTGGGGCTACAATCGCCGTGGCCAGATTTTCAGCTGTGGTTTGTGCCCAGTCATAAAGAGCAGTCTCTGGTACAAGAGGTACCACTGGCGCTATTGGTACAGCTAGGTTTTCTTCGTGATCTCCCATGTCTGTTTCTAATTGTTCAGTTGTGTGTTATTGTTTGTTTTTCCTGTTGGCCCGATTCAAGGCCTTGAATCTCGGGATCTGATAATGCTTCAAATACTTCACCAGTTCTCGATGAGTTTCTAGGCATGCACCTGTACAACCAAGTCAACAAATGTTAAAATTTCAATATAAAGATTGGGTATAGATAAAACTGACTACACAAAGAATTTTTGTACTTCTTTCAATTGTAATTGATAACACCGTTAATTCCTCGGCAATGGCGCCAAAATTTAATCACACCCAACTATGCCTTATAAAAAGGACTAAGTGGATGTTGCAAAAATAATTTGAGTATTAAGCCCAAAGTCGACCCACAAGGAATTAACCTATCAATTACTCTCTTTAGACTTGCTAAATTCTACGAAATCAACTTCCCAAACGTTCTGAATAACAATTGAGGATGTTTCTACTAACTTAGAATGAATGTAAATAAGCAACTGAAAACTAACTAAGATTAAGTTTTAAACAATTAAGAGAAGGTTCTAGGGTTATGATTTCCCCTATTGATGGAATTCCTTCCGGTTATGCTTCATATAGATCTGCCTGATCGTCTCTATCAATCATGAGCACTCTTATTACCGTAAATCTCTCCCGGGTAATCATGATAATTTACTAGACACACTCTTCCGAGATACGCTAGCTGGCTTATTTTATTACAACTCACTTTAGATTGCACCAAGGCTTCGTTATCCCTAATCTCGCCTTTAAACCCTCAGTAATTGATCCCTCAACTTTGTGAGTGGTGTTGTTCAATAATTACCTAAATATGCACTCTCTCCCGAGTTATGCACACTAAATAGGAACAACTAATTGAGGATCCTGTCAATTAACTACAACAAGCACATAGTTGAACAAATAGAGATTTAAACTGGGTAGATTATATTAACATAACAAGATGTTCATCCTTCAATAGGTTCCATCAAAACCTTAGACTAAATATTTAGCTACTCATACTAGTGTTCATCACAACAATATTCAAATTCATCACAACTCGTAAAAACAAAAGTAAGAAAGGAAGAACTCGGTGTTGAATTATCCTCCTTGCCTCTTGCCTCTTGCCTCTCCTTTTTTTGCACTAAGCTATCAAAACCTTGATAACAATCCTTGGGCGAGCTTGACCTTCTATAGTTTTTTACCCGCGGACTTCCAAGTTTACCCCTAAAATTTACTATTTTGGAACTGGGCTAGCGCGATCGCGCTAATGATCGCTCATATGCCCTGTCATTCTGCCTCGACCATCTGGGCTAATGCGGTCGCGCTAATGGGTGCGCTAGTGGCCGCGCTAGTCCAGGTCTTCATTGCATCTATTCTTTTTCTCGTCTTTCAACGTACTCAACTCCTAGAAGTTTTTCTTGCTTCAATTTAGCTCCAATCACAGCTTTAAGTCCTCATATGCTCCTCACTCCTGCAACATGTGAAATTCACAATTAGTGCCCTTTTATAAACATAATCAAGCTAGGGCATAAACAATCGCCAAATTATATAAATCTAGCCTATTATCATTCAAACTTCTCCAAATCATAAGTGGTTTCTAACTTATTTTTTTCAATCTAATCCATCTTTTTACATAATTTCACTTCAAAATCTAGGATTTTTTTTGGAAATCGGGTATTTTTCGGTAAAAATTAGGATTTTAAAATTTTGGGGATTTTGGACCTCAATTCGAGGTCCGATTTCAAAACTAATTGCATATTTGAGTTCGTGGATGAATGGAGTTTTGGTTTGAACTTCGGGTTTTAACTATGTAGACCCGGGGTCGATTTTTGACTTTTTGGGTAAAACAATGGGAAATCTATTTGCATGCATTAGAATCGGTTTATTTAGCACTTATTGATATTATTAAGTAAATTATGACAAGATACACGTGAATTGGAAGTGGAACCGAGAGGTAAAATGGTAATTGAGGCTTAATCTTGTCTGTGGAATCGAGGTAAGTGTTTGGCCTAACCTTAGCTTGAGGGAATAGGGGTTGTGGTCTTATTTTCTATGTGTTAGTAGTGAGTATGACGTATAGGTGTGGTGACGAGTATCTATACGTTGGTGTCAAGCATGTCCATGAGTCTTATATCATGATTGTTGTGGATCGTTTATATACTTATGAATGTTTCTTGATAATTGAATATTATTGAGTATTGGCTCAAGTTGAGTTTCATTTTGTAAAGAAATTGTTGAAAACGAGATTGGTTATAGTTGTATCCCTTGCCGGGATATTATTGTTGATATTGTTAATTTCCTTGCCGGGATATTATTGTTGATATTATTGATTCTCTTGTAGGGACGTATTATTTCTATTGTTTGGGGTGAGGAAGAGTGTAAAGCATGAAGGGTGATGTCGTGCATGATATTGTGAGTGAGTGTAATGCACGACAGGTGATGTCGTGCCGATATTATGAGAGATAATGCACGAAGGGCGATGCTGTGCCATGATTTGAGAGTTAATGCACGAAGGGTGATGCCGTGCCGATATTTTGAGAGTTAATGCACAAAGGGTGAAGTCGTTCCATGACTATGATAGGTAAAGCACGAAGGGCGATACCGTGCCATTTTTGTTGTTTCATATGGTGAGGACGAGAGTAAAAGTATGAAGGGTGATGCTGTGCATGTGTTACCATTTCATTATCCTTGTTGATATAGTTATGATGTTCATTATGCTTCTTTATTGATGCTTCTTTATTGGCTTAATGTTAGAATATGATATTCTCCGCAGCATGTCCTATTCCCACTTTATTTTGTTGATTCCTGTTATTATGATTGTGTTTATATATAATTTAACTGCACAAGTATATATATATATATATATATATATATATATGAGATTTTTGTGTCCTAGCCAGTCACTACTTCGCCAAGGCTAGGCTCGACACTCACTCAGTACATGAGGTTGGTTGTACTGATACTACACTCTTTTGTGCAGACTTCGGTACCAGACCGATGAGAGCGGAGGTAGCTGACTTTAGTCTAGGGAGACCAAGGTAGATTTGCTAGCGTCCGCAGAACCTAGAGTCCCCCCTTTATGTTTTTACTTTCTGCTTTGTATTTTTGTTCCGAGAACAGTTGTACTTTTCTTTTCAGACTATTATTTTTAGTAATTTGTAGTTATTCGTGAATTTGTGACACTAGATTCATAGGTAGACATGTATTGGTTTATTTGAATTAGTTATAACTCTTCCACACTTTTCATCTATTTAGCTGTAGTTATTGTTTATATCTGTTTAGGTCGATTGCTAATCGGTTAAAACCTTAATAGTTAGCTTGCCTAGCTTTCATTAGTAGGCTTAATCACGACTCTTGAGGGTGGGAAATACAGATCGTGACAAGTTGGTATCAGATCTCTAGTTTGCCAAGATCTCACAATTCATGAACAAGCTAGGTAGAGTCTGAGGGATCGATATGGAGACGTCTGTTCATATCCCCAGAGGCTACAGAGTTTAGGAAAAACTTCACATCTATTCTTCTCTGTATTGTGCTTTGACTTCTCAATGCTAATTGAACTTATACTCTATTGTTTCGCAGATGGCGAGAACACGTGCTTCTTCATCCGCCGATCAATAGCCTGAGCCCCCAGTGGCAGCTCCTACGAAGGGTAGAGGGTGAGGTTGAGGCCGTGCTAGAGGCCGAGGTAGGGGCAGGCTCAGCCCAGAGCAGCAACACCAACGGCAGAGCCGTAGGCAGAGTTTGAGGAGAGGTTCCAGCCCAGACCATTCCAGCAGGGCCAGCTCAGGTCCTAGAGGTATTCATCGCTACCCTGGTACTCTAGGATACTCTGGTCCGTCTAGCGGGACTTATGGAGAGTGTCGCCTAGGCATTCTTACTTCTTGTAGCACCAGCCATCTCTCATGCTAGGGAGGAGCATAGACTCCCGCTACTCGCACTCCGAAGTAGATGGCTCCTCAGTTTCAGACTCCAGTAGCTCAGCCAGTTGGGGTAGTTCAGATGGGTATTGGCTCAGACCGGTGATGGAGTAGCTATGCCTACTGATGCTTGTGGAGGTTGGACATATTCACCAAGCTCTTCACTACTACATATGGTGGTACATCTTCAGAGGATCCCTAGGACTATTTGGATAGTTGTCATGAGGTTCTACAGAATATGGGGATAGTTGTGACTAACAGGGTCGACTTTGCTGCTTTTCATTTGTCAGGTTCCGCCAAGACTTGGTGGAGAGATTTTTGTTTGGCTAGACTAGAAAGGTCACCAGTATTGACTTGGGATCAGTTCTCACAGCTATTTCTTGAGAAGTTTCTACCTATCACTCAAAGGGAGGACTATCGGAGGCAGTTTGAGCGTCTCCATTAGGGTTCTATGACCGTCACTCAGTACGAGACTAGATTTATTCCCTTGGCTTGTTATGTTCTTATCATACTTCCCACCGAGAGAGAGAGAGAGAGAGGGTGAGGAGGTTCATTAAGGGATTAGCTCAGCCTATTAGATTACAGATGGCTAAAGAGACAGGGAGCGAGATTTCTTTTCAGGATGTGACAATGTGGCCAGGAGAGTTAAGATAGTTCTAGCTCAGGGGTTTGATAAGAGTCCTCGTCATTCTTACAGGTTCAGTGTGCCTCATCTGGAGGCAGGGATTCCTTTGGTAGGGGCCATTCTTTTAGGCCCTTTCAATTAGTACTTCAGGCTTCTCACGGTGCTCCAAGTGGTCGTGGTTCTCATATGCAGCATTCAGATCAGCTACCTTACAGTGCATCACCAGCTCTTACCAGTGGGCCTCCATTTTAGAGTTTTTAAGGTGGTTACTCAAGCTGTTAGGGTCAGTAGTCCCAGCAGCCGATGGCTTGTTATACTTGTGGCAATACAAGGCATATTGCTAGATTTTTTGCTCTCGAGTATCGAGCGGCTCTCAGTATCAGAGTTTGTGTGCCATGGTTCAGGCACCGAGTGTTCCACTTCCCACTCATCCAGCTAGAGATAGGGGTCGAGGTGTTAGAGGTGGAGGTCAGGCCGTTAGATGTGGAGGCTAGGCCGTTAGAGGTGGAGGTTAGGCAGCTAGAGGTGGAGGCCAGCCAGCAGGAGGCCATCCTCGGGATGTAGTTCAGGGTGGTGGATACCTGCCTCGATGCTATGCTATTCTAGCCAGACCTAAGGCTGAGGCCTCCGATGTAGTTATCATAGGTACGGTTTCAGTTTGCAGTAGAGATGTTTTAGTTCTACTTGATCCGGGGTCTACATATTCCTATATGTCATCTTATTTTGCCCCTTATCTGGTTGTGCCTCGTGATTCTTTGAGTGCACTTGTGTACTAGTGGGTAACTCTATTATTGTGGATCGAGTCTATCGCTCGTGTGTTGTTGTTATTGGGGGTCTTGAGACCCATGTAGATCTCCTACTTCTGGATATGGTTGATTTTGATATCATATTAGGGATGGATTGATTATCCTCTTATCATGCTATATTGGACTGTCACACTAAGACTTTGACCTTAGCCTTGCTGGGTTTTCCTTGATTGGAGTGGAGAGGGACTCCCAATCATTCTGTCAGTAGGGTTGTTTCTTATACAAAGGCTCGGCTTATGGTTGAAAAAGGGTGTTTGGCTTATTTGGCATATGTTCATGATTCTAGTGCTGACATTCCTTCTATGAATTTTGTGCCCGTTGTTAGTGAGTTTCTAGATGTATTTCCTTCAGACCTATCGGGGATGCCACCTGATAGCAATATTGACTTTTGCATTGATTTGGATCTAGGCACTCAACCTTTCTATTTCGCTATATCGTATGGCCCCGACAGAGTTAAAAGAATTAAAAGAACAGTTACATGACCTGCTTGATAAAGGCTTTATTAGACCTAGTGTCTCTCCTTGGGGTGCTCGGTGTTGTTTGTTAAGAAGAAAGATCGATCGATGAGGATGTGCATAAACTATCGGCAGTTGAACAAGGTCACAATTAAGAATAAGTATCCATTGTGAGGATTGATGATTTGTTTGATCAGCTTCAGGGTGCAAAAGTGTTTTCGAAGATTGACTTGAGATCTGCTACCATCAGTTGAGGATTAGGGCATCTGATGTTCTAAGATAGCTTTTCGCACTTGGTACGAGCATTATGAGTTCTTAGTGATGCCATTTGGGTTGACAAATGCCCTAGCAGCTTTCATGGATTTGATGAACCGAGTGTTCAAGCCTTATCCTTTATGATTGTCTTCATTGATGATATTTTGATCTATTTCTGCAGCCAGGAGGAGCATAAGCAGCATCTTCGAGTTGTTCTCCAGACTTTGATGGATAGTCAGTTACATACTATATTTTCAAAATATGAGTTTTGGTTGAGTTCAGTTGCATTCTTGGGTCATGTTGTATCAGTAGTGGGTATTCAAGTGGATCGTGAGAAGATTACGCCAGTCAAGGACTGGCCTGGACCCACATCAGCCACAGATATCCGAAGTTTCTTGGGTTTGGTGGACTATTACTGTCAGTTTGTGGAGGGGTTTCCATCTATTGCAGCCCCGATGACCAGGTTGACCCAGAAGGGTGCCCAGTTTAGGTGGTCGGACGAGTGTGAGGCGAGCTTTCAGAAGCTCAAGACAGATTTGACTACAACGCCGGTGTTGGTATTGCGTACAGGTTCAAGGCCATATATAGTGTATTGTGATGCATCTCGTATTGGACTTGTGTGGTGTTGATACAGAATGGCAAGGTTATTTCTTATGTTTTGCGACAGTTGAAGATCCACGAGAAGAATTATCGAGTTCATGATTTGGAGCTAGCAGCCGTTGTTCATGTGCTGAAGATTTGGAGGCATTATTTATATGGCGTGTCATGTGAGGTGTTCACAGATCAAAAGAGTTTCCAATACTTTTTTAAGCAAAAGGTGCTAAATTTGAGTTAGAAGAGGTCGTTGGGGCCATTGAAAGACTATGATATCACCATCTTGTACCATCCGGGAAAGGCTAATGTGGTGGCCAATGCTTTAAGTAGGAAGTCAGCCAGTATTGGCAGCCTTGCATACATTCCATATAGTGAGATACTGCTTGCTTTGGATGTTTAGGCTTTAGCCAATCAGTTCGTAAGGTTGGATGTTTATGAGACCAACCGTATGCTAGCTTGCACAGTCGCTCGTTCTTCATTATTTGTGCGTATCAGAGATTCACAATATGATGATTCTCATTTGCTGGTCCTTAGGGTCACGTTGTCGCACGAGGGTGCCAAGCAGGTTACAATTGGAGATGATGGAGTTTTGAGGATGCAGGGTCGTATTTGTGTGCCTAATATGTATAGGATTCATGAGTTGATTCTAGAGGAGGCCCATAGTTCCCGGTATTCCATTCATCTAGGTGCTGCTAAGATGTATCAGGAATTGCGGCAACATTATTGGTGGAGGAGGATGAAGAAGGATATTGTTGCGTATGTAGCTCGGTGTTTGAATTGTTAGTAGGTAAAGTGTGAGCATCAGAGACTGGTGGTTTGTTCTAGAATATTTAGATTCTTGATTAGAAGTGGGAGCGTATCACTATGGACTCCGTTGTTAGACTCCAACCGACTTAGAGAAAGTTCGATGCTGTGTGGGTTATTATGGATAGGCTGATGAAGTCAGCGCATTTCATTCTTGTGGCAGTCTTCCATTCCTCGGAGCGGTTGGCAGAGATCTATATCTGTGAGATCGTTCATCTTCATGGTATGCCCGTGTGTATCATTTCTAACCAAGGTACGTAGTTTACCTTACATTTTTGGAGGTTAGTTTAGTGTGGGTTGGGTACTCTGGTCGAGTTGAGCACAATATTTCATCCTCAGACGGATGGACAGTCTGAGCGTACTATTTAGATCTTGGAGAATATGCTCCGAGCATATGTTATTGACTTTAGAGGTTCGTGGGATCGGTTCTTGCCATTAGTAGAGTTTGCCTACAACAACAGTTACCATTCGAGCATCCAGATGACTCCTATGAGGCATTAATGGTAGGCAGTATCGGTTGCCGGTTGGATGGTTTGAGCCGGGAGAGACTCGGTTGCTGGGTACAGATTTAGTTTAGGATGACTTGGAGAAAGTTAAGATCATTCAAGATAGGCTTCGTACAGCTTCGTCTAGACAAAAGAGTTATGCCGACCGTAAGGTTCGTGATGTGACATTCATGATAGGAGAGTGAGTGTTGCTTCGGATGTCGCCCATGAAGGGCATGATGAGATTTGGGAAGAAGGGCAAGCTAAGCCCTACATTTATCGGTCCTTTTGAGATTTTTGATCGAGTAAGAGTGGTGGCTTACAGACTTGCATTTCCTCCGAGTTTATCAGCTATGCACCTAGTGTTTCATGTGTCGATGCTTCGGAAGTATCATAGTGTTCCATCCCACGTGTTAGACTTCAGCACTATCTAGTTGGACGAGGACTTGACCTGTGAGGAGGAGCCAGTAGCTATTCTAGACCGGCAGGTTCGTCACTTGAGATCAAATAATTTCTCTTTAGTTCATGTGCAGTGGAGAGGTCAGCCTATTAATGCAGTGACGGGAGTTCGAGTCCGATATGTAGAACCGTTAACCTCATCTTTTCATCGAATCGGGTAATTTTTCTCTATCTGTTCGAGGATGAACGATTGTTTTAGAGGTGGCAAATGTGATGACCCTAACGGGCATCTTTTGTTTTAGAAGTCAAATCTGTGTCTTGAGGCTTTGAAAACCTCTTTTTGTCTCACCTCAATTTACGTGCGTAGTCTGGGCGCGTTTGCTGAAAGCTTTTATGTGAAATTTAAGAAAAATAATGAAATTGGCCTTTAAAATTTATTAAAGTTGACTTTGGTCAATATTCTTGGTAAACGGACCCGAACCCGTGATTTGACGGTCCTTAGGGTCCGTAGTAAAATATGGGACTTAGGCGTATGCTCAGAATCGAATTCTGAGGTGCCTAGCTCGAGAAAAGAAATTTTAAATAAATTTGTTTGCTAGAAAAAATAAAGATTTTTAGAAGTGAAATGATGCGTGTTCTTGATGGTACGAGCCCGTAACTTGGTTCCGGAGCCCGGTATAGGTTCAAAATAATAATTAAGTCGAATCTCTAAAATTTGGTAAGAATCGGAGTTGATTTGGTATAAATCGGACCTTGAGTTGAGAAAATAGAAATTTTAATATTTTTGAGGAATTTCATGAATTTGAGGTTAGATTCATAGTTGTTGATGTTATTTTGATGATTTGATCGCATGAGCAAGTCTGTATGATTTTAGACTTGCGTGCATCTTTGGTTTGGAGCCCCAAGGGCTGGGGTGAGTTTTGGATAGGCCACAGAGTGAATTTGAACTTATGGAGATTGTTGGTATGTTGCAGCTGTGTAACAGTCCTCTGATCTCGCAAGATCAGGCTTCGCAATTGCAAAGTGGTCAGGCTTGGGAAATGCGACCAAAGTGTCACAATTACGAACCAAGCTTGGGCAGGACCTCATCGCAAATGTGAAGTTTGGGCTGGGAATAACGATGGGCCCTCTATCACAAATGCGACATATTCTTCACAAATACGAAGGTAGCAGGATTTCAAAGGCTTCGCAATTGCGAATCTCTGATAGCAATTGCGATAACTGCACCTGTTAAGTGGGATTTCGGACGGGATGTTTCATCATTTTTCAACTTTCTCAAAACCAAAACACCCTTAGGCAATTTTTCAAAGGCTCAAACTTCTCCAAATCATATGTAAGTGGTTTCTATCTCATCTTCTTCAATCTAATCCATCTTTTTACATAATTTCACTTTAAAATCTAGGGTTTTTCATGGGAAATTGGGTGTTTTGGGGTAGAAATTAGGATTTTAAATTTTGGGGATTTGGACCCCAATTTGAGGTCCGATTTCAAAACTAATTGCATATTTGAGTTCGTGGGTGAATGGGTAATCGATTTTTGGTTCAAACTTCGGGTTTTGACTAAGCGAACCCAGGATTGATTCTTAACTTTTTGGGAAAAACAATGGAAAATCTATTTCATGAATTAGAATTGGTTTATTTAGCACTTATTGATATTATTAAGTAAATTATGACTAGATACACGCAAATTGGAAGTGGAACAGAGAGGTAAAGCGGTAATTGAGGATTAATCTTGTTCGTGAAATCGAGGCAAGTGTTTGGCCTAAACTTAGTTTGAGGGAATAAGAGTTGTAGTCTTATTTGCTATGTGTTAGTAGTGAGTATGACGTATAGGTGTGGTGACGAGTATCTATACGTTGGTGTCAAGCATGCCCGTGAGTCTTACATCATGATTGGTGTGGATCTTTTATGTACTTATGAAAGTTTCTTGATAATTGAATATTATTGAGTATTGGTTCACGTTGAGTTTCATTTTGTAAAGAAGTTGTTGAAAACGAGATTGGTTATAACCGACTCCCTTGCCGTGATGTTATTGTTGATATTGTTGATTCCCTTGCTGGGATGTATTATTTCTATTTTTTAGGCGAGGAAGAGTGTAAAGCACGAAGAATAATGTCGTGCATGATATTGTGAGTCAGCGTAATGCATTAAGGGTCATGCGGTGCTGATATTATGAGAGATAATGTACGAAGGGTGATATCATTCCATGATTTGAGAGTTAATGCACGAAGGGTGATGCCTTAACGATATTTTGAGAGTTAATACATGAAGGGTGATGTCGTGCCATGATTATGAGAGGTAAAGCACGAAGGGTGATGCTGTGCCATTTTTATTGTTTTATTTGCTGAGGACGAGAGTAAAAGCATAAAGTTTGATGTCGTGTACGTGTTACCGTTTCATTATCCTTGTTGATATAGTTATGATGTTCATTATGCTTCTTTATTGGCTTATTGTTAGAATCTGATATTCCTTGCAGCATGTCCCCTTCCCACCTTATTGTGTTGATTCATGTTATTATGATTCTATTTGTATATAATTTAACTGCACACACACATATATACACACATATATATACACATATATACACACACACACACACATACACACACATACATATATATATATATATTATTATCGTGTTCTAGCCTCGTCACTACTTTGCCGAAGTTAGGCTCGACTCTTACTCAGTACATGGGGTCGGTTGTACTGATACTAAACTCTGCACTAATTTGTGCAGATTTTCATACCGGACCCGGTGAGTAGCTGAGGTAGCTGCCTTCAGTCCAGGGAGACCAAGGTTGATCTGTTGGCATCCGCAGAGCCTAGAGTCCCTCCTTCCCTATTTTTGCTTTCTTCTATCTCTTTCTATTCCGAGAACAGTTGTACTTTTCTTTTCATACTAACGTTTGTAGTAATTCGTACATGTTAGTGAATTTATGACACTAGATTCGTGGGTTGACATGTATTGGTTTATTTGAATTAGTTATAACTCTTCCGCCCTTTTCATCTGTTTAACTGTAGTTATTGTTTATAGCTGATGGGTTAAAACTTTGATAGCTGGCTCGCCTATCTTTCATGAGTAGGCGCCACCACGACTTCCGAGGATGAAAAATCTGGGTCGTGACAATTGGGGACCAAAGCATTCAAGAAATCGAGTACTATCTAATCCTTTTAATTTTATTTAGTTTTATTGGCCTTTAAAGTTATCCGTTTCCTTACTTAACAAAATGATCAACAATAAGAGCTTTGAAGTTGTCATTTTTTTCCTCACTTTTTTCACTTAATACTTAATAGTTAGTATATGATAGGGGATGGTAGACTAAAGAGAGGGAGAAGCATACAAGTAGCCAAATAGGCTAATATTAGTAGCATTTATGAGTAATTCACTTTGATAGTATTTTATGAATTGGCTAATATTCATAGCATTATTGCTCTGATGGGTTAAATTGAGTAGTTTTCTCAAGAATAAATTATTCCTTTATCAGTTGGGGCAATATTCTAACCAAATTGGGCACATATTTTTAATTTTTACCCAGTTTGATCTTGTTTGTATATAATTTCAAAGAAAGTTTCACTCATTAAACTAACCTAGTGATATTTCTCGTTCATCTCTCTTCCCTACAAACCCAAAATACCCTTTCTCTTTACGTGTATGTCCATTCTCACATAAACCATCATCTTTTATCTCCATCTTGTCTCTGCTCTAATTAATAGATTTATTTTCGATTTTTAGGTCTATCTTCCAGCTCTATCGTTTTTCCTTTTAATTTTTGGATCTAACTTCTCCTAAAATAAATTCTCTCTTTTTCTTCTTATTATCTCCAATCTTCACAATACAAAAAGATAAAATTCTAGGGTAAGAAGAAGAATATGATTTAGAAGGATTTTATATAGAAGACATTTGAACCATTATTGATTTGAATAGTCTTGTGTCACGACCCAAAATTTATCTTAGGTCGTGATGACACCTAGCCGTAATTTCTACGCCAGCCAACTTACGATCAAGAAGATATAGTTTAGATTTCTTTAGTTAATAAAGCTATATCATAAATAAAGACAAGAATAATTCCAAAACAGTAAATATTTGATATAATCATAACATGGCCCAAACATGACCAAAATATTACAACCCCAAGAACTAGGTAACA
The DNA here is from genome assembly GCA_026770625.1 of Nicotiana glauca. Taxonomy (NCBI): domain Eukaryota; kingdom Viridiplantae; phylum Streptophyta; class Magnoliopsida; order Solanales; family Solanaceae; genus Nicotiana; species Nicotiana glauca. Next base: position 24,480 of record MU724677.1, read on the forward strand.
TAAATACACAAGCAATTACTGAATAAGTACAAGTCTGAATACATGATCGAAGTTGTTTGGAAAAATAAAATATATAGGAAATGAAAAGAAAAGGACTCGGACACTGCAAAATAAATTCATGGAGTGCAGCTTATCCTAAGCCTCTGAGTGAATTTCTGGTCTCAACAAGAGGCTCTGCTAGCACCCACATGAGGAATTGCACAAATAATGGACAAAAGTGTAGTATTAATATACCATAGTCAGTACCCAGTAAGTATCAAGTCTAATCTCGAAAACGTTATTGCGAGGTTATAGGCATCAAGATACTTACAATACAAATACAAATAATAGAACTTATAACAAAAATAAAAAATAATCTCATGAACAAGTATCAAAGATATCAACAGTCTAAAGGTATAAAACATGCTTTTCCATTTCAAGAGATAATCATAACACTGCTCAGATATAGTACTTAAAGATAGCAGCTTCAATCAACAGAGTCGAGGCTCCAAACTAGCATATACAAATGACATGCAACAATTAACATCTAAATGAATGCTTCTAAATGAGTCAAGGCTATCTATGCATAGTCAAAACTTTATCTGTTACCATAACTAGTATACGATCCATGTACCGTGATACACAATTAATGTTTGATCATAACTCAATACAAAATTCATATGTCGACCCTGATACATAATTGATATATCGACCACTCTCATAGGGCCCAAAGTAACATGGATTATCTCCCGACTCTGGAGAGACAAATCCTTATCCATTTTCTAAAAGAGATTGATATCTCACTAATAAATTAAATACCCGTTCATAATGTCCTATTTACCCTAATTATATTTCAATCGTACGACTTTACCTTTCATACCGCAATCTCAGTTCAAATCAAGTATCCAAATATATTACATATGCTTATGACCAGGAATTGATAGATAGAAGATGCACAAGGATTTAATAATAATTATGCGGATCTGCGCTGATGAAAATTCTACATGACTACAGATGATTCAAGCAATTCAACATATCAAGAATAAGCTCTCATGCCTTCATAAATAGTCATAAACCTAGGCATGATCTCCAACATTAAAAAGAAGAGCAAACATAATCATATAAACCAAACAAATTATGAATTAAGATGAATACATATTCAAAATAAGGCATAAAGTATCTCAATTATAGCTCAAAAATGATATAAACTTGGTTGGTATACCATTCTCTAGCTTTGCATATACAACACCCCAATACTTTAATAACATAAAAATTATGTCAATCCTAGGTGGTTTCCCTCTTAAAAACAATAGCCACGAGACGTACCTCTTCTTGGGCTAGCTTCAACCTTAAACTGCTTCAAAACCATGCTCTATCCTCCAATCATCTTAATCTAAGCCAAACATCATCCAAGAAAGTCAAACAATACCATAGGAAGTGATCCAAATCCATAAGCTTCGATCTTTCAAGAATTCCAAAAAATCAACCTACGCTTACATGCCCGAAATCCAAAACTAATATCAAAATTTGATGGATTGTAACCCGCTGAGTCCAAATATATAATTGGTTTTCAATACCGAATCTAAATCAATAGTCAAATTCCCAAAACACACTTTCTTAAAGTGTAAATAAAGATCCCAAATTTTCCTTCAAAATTCCATATTTTAGGTGTATAAATTCATGGAAACTCAAGATATAGAGTCAAATCCAAGTGGAAATTACTTATCCACAATTAGTGATGAAATTCTCCTCAAAAGTCGCCTCTTACCGTGCTCAAAATTTCAAAATAGTGAAAACATGCCAAACCTTCGAACTACATTATTCTGCTAGTGGTTTTCGTATTTGTTGATAACCTGGTCACTTCTACCACACCACTGTTGTGACAATGCACTAACATATGCCATATCAACTAAACTAGTCAACCTTTTTCTTATGCAAAGAAAGGCCTGCTTCTGCGGAGCTACTGGTGCGCTCTAAGCGCAGATCTGATCATTTGTGTAGCCATGTCTGCATCTGTGGACTCCCAACCTAAGAAAACATCACTTCTACGCTCTCTTCTCCATTTCTTCAATGTTTCACCTACACAAAAACCTCCGTAGGTGAGACATACCAGATCCAATTTTGCCAATATGCAAAAAAATGATTTAGAATCAATCTGACGCATACTTGAGCCTCCTGGGAGCCTATCTGATCATACCAAGAAGTATAGATACCTTATCCAAAGGCTCAAAATACAAAAAATAACATCAAAATCAAGAATTTAAGATCAAAATTATTCTCTTATCTTTCAAATATTCCTAGTTTGCTGAACTCGTCTAAAATAGTTAGACATTCCAGATCACAACCAAACTTTGTACACAAGTTCCAATCAACTAAAAGATCCTATAGAAGTTCTTAAAACTATAATAGGAATTGGATAACTCTAAAATCAACGTCTGGTCAAACCTATTTAATTTTCCAACTTTTGATAAATAGAGCTAAAACCTTCTAGGAACATTCAAATTCAAATCAGAACATACTCTCAAGTACAAAATCACCATGCAAACATATTGAAACTATCAAATCCCAATTCCAAGGTCATTTAACTAAAAGTCAAACCTTGGTGAAGTCTTACAATTTGAAGCTTCCAAATTGAGGATTACTCTACCAAATCAATCGAATCTCTTTAACATAAAATTAACCATATATACAAGTCATAGTGCATTATGTAAAGATACTCAAGGTCTCCAACCATCGAATAGAAATGCTAAATCTCAAAATAATCGGCCGGGTCATTAAATTCTTCCCCACTTAAATATATCATCCTTGAACGTGCCAAGAGACATTTCAAAGTGGTCAAATAACTACATAAGCTCATCATACACACATCTATGAGCGATCCATATAAGTTCATTAATACACTCTCACTGAAGATTCTTCCTTCAACCTTAGCTTGCAATCCTTAGAATCCAATTCCAACATCTGGATACACACACGCACATACACACATATATTGTATCAATCTCGACAAGCTACGTAATATCTTTCGACCACAATAGCTGGTCACTACTAAACCTAACACTTGTAATTTACCTCATATAAATTAGAACTTTTTTCCAGACTTCCCAACACCATTAATGATGAAAGAAACCTGTAGGAACTCATAAACACCCATCAAATCAATAATTCATGGAGTTCTCTCGCCCGACAAGAACCACCGCCAAATTCTAAGCTGACTAATGACATTCATCATCCAAACACATATTATCCAAATTCAGTTACACTAATTCCAGGTCAACCAATCTCGTCTCAACTAGTAAAATTTTCTCAATTGACAGGCCACACCAATGTTAGATGGAACCACATACGATGCAATTCTTTCGCCTAACAAGAAAAAACTTGAATGTAACTAATAATGGAAAGGGAATTGAATGAGAGAACTTTCAAATAAGCTTGACTAATACAATAACAAAAGCACAATGCTATGAATCCATCCTACAAAGGAGAAACATAACTCATGGAGTACGCACCAAAATTAATAGTTAAACATAACTCATTGTAGTGTGCAACACGACCCAATAGAATAATCTACAGGGGGATACCCATCCATAGACAATGCTCATACTCACTAAAAGCATGTGTATCAACAAGCGCATAGAGTGCATGAACATAACCACAAGAAGACGGATAGCATAATGCATGATGAAAAAGAAAATATAAAAGCAGTGTAATAAACAAATCAATGTCTTATGGTTATCTTGGACTTAGGAATATGTCCGGATTTGGATTTGGAGGTTGCTAGGTCTATTTGCTTCTTTTTGGCAAAATTTAAAAGTTTGAAGGTTTAGAAGTTCATATGTTTGACCCGAAGTTAACTTTGAGGATATCGAGTTATATTGTGGTTTTGGAAGTGTGAGTAGGTTCATTTTTTCATTTGGAACTTGTGTGTAAAATTTGGGATCATTTCGAGTTATTTAGGCATGTTGGTGTAAGTTTGGAAAATGGATATTTGAAATAGTTCATTAAGTTTGAATTGGTGTGTGATTCATGATTTTGATGTTATTTTGTGTGATTTTAGGGCTCGAGTGGGTTCGTGTTATGTTTCCAGAAATGTTGGTATAATTAGACTGTCTCGAAGGGCTTGGGTGTGTTTCAGGTGAGTTTGGACCATTTTGAGTCATGTTGGTTGTTTCTATTTGGTAGGGATCTGGTGTGGTTGCACCTGTGGAAGTTTGGTTGTAGGTATGGAGCTGAAGAAGTAGATAATGATGCGTAGAAGAGAAAGTCGTTGAGGCTGGGTTGGTTCGCAGATATGAGGGGATTTGTGAATCTGCGAGTCCACAGATAAGGAGGTGTGTGCACAGGTGCTTTTGCAAAAGCGGAACTTTGTCCTCATAAGTGGATGAGCAGAGTTTTAGTTGAGTCTAGATTTGTGAGGTATTTTTCGCAGATGCGATGAATTTGTCAAAGAAGTGAAATTGTTGGGCATAATATATCTTGAGCGAGGATTTAATTTCATTTATCACATTTTGAGATTAGGAGCTCAAATTAGGGGAATTTTTAGGATTTTCATGACTTGGATTAGGGTAAGTGTTCTTGACTCAATGTTTATTATTTTTCATGATTCCATATTTGATTTTATCATTCTATTGGTCAATCTAAGTGCAGAAAATTAGAGGTTTGGCGAAACTTCTCTTAAAAGTTAATAGGGATTTGAACCCCGATTCGAAGTTGGAATTGGATAAAACTTGTATGGTTGGACTCATATCAGAATGGGTGTTTGAAATTTGTGAGTTTTATCAGGTTCCGTTGTGTGAGCCCGGGGTTGACTTTTTGGTCATTAATAAAGATCAAAGCTTTACTCTTTGAGGTTGTTTCCTACGACAATATTTGATGTTATTGAGTTATTTTTGGGTAGATCTGACCCGTTTGGAGGTCGATTCAATAGGTAATTCATTTCTAGAGTATCGATTTGGCTTGTTTGAGGTAAGTATCTTTCCTAACCTTGTGTTGGGTAATGTCCCTTAGGATTTAGCATTAATTTCCTACTTGTGTTGTGTGAAAATAGACGTATACACGAGGTGACGAGCATGTATATGGGGGCTATGTGTGGCTTTGGATTAGACCTTAGGGTATTAATATACCTTAATTTGAGGATGCATAGTATAGGAAACATGCTTAATCACTTTATGGCTATGTGAACATGATCACTATACTTGTTTAGCTGTAGAAATACTTTATTTGTTAAACACCCATCCGAATTTTACAATGTTCATGTCCTTGTGTACCTTGTTGATAAATTCTGAACTCATATCCTTGACAAAACTTTAGCATTGTTGTCTTGTGATTATTGTAGCACATATGGATACGTTGCGTAGATTGTTGGGTGTTGGCTCGAGGTTTTTGCCGTGCGATTGTGATTGGGATTTTCTTAGGATGGAGCAATACGGGTTGCTATTATGATTTTGTTAGGGCAAAGAATTAGAGGTGGATATTGTGGCATGAGTTCTTTTTCGTATGGGTGTGATTTATATTGTGGCATGACGTCTATATTGTGCAAGTGTGATTTATATTGTGGCACGAGGTCTTTTCTATGTGAATGTTACTTATATAATTGCACAAGGTCTATGCCGTGCGAGCATAATTTATATTGTGGCACAAGGTCTTTGTCGTACATGTATGATTGAATATGTGGACACAAGGTGTCTTATATGTGCAGTTATATTTGACGACTTGTTGTTTAAGCTGAGCCATTATTTTCAGTGAATTGTTATCACTTGTTCTGGAAAGATTATTGCTATTGTCTTCTATTTCCAGTCTTTGATATATTGTAAGAATTATTTTACTATGAGTATCACATGACTTGAACCGTGTCACTATTTCACCTAGGTTAGTCTTGTTACTTACTGGATACCAACCGGGATGGACTCATACTATACTTCTGCACATTATTCTGCAGATCCAGGTATTGGATGCATCGAACCTAGGTAGTGGGAGCTTCATTGATAGTGAGGATTCAAGGTAGAGCCACATTAACCATCACAGTCCCTTGGAGTCCTAACCTTACATTGATAATGTCATTTTATATCCAAACAGTATTGTATTTTGAGATGTTCTTATGTATTCAATTATAGCTTGTGACTCTGTACTACCTTGTTCCGAGGAGATATTTTGGGTATTTCCACTTTGGCTTGTATTGACTTTATTCCCACATTTATATTAAAATATGTTCCATTATAATATTTTCTATTTATTTAAATGTATTCAAGTGATCGACTTGCCTAGTTTTAGAGACTAGGTGCTATCCTGACCCCTATGGTGGGATTTGGGTCGTGACAAGTTAGTATCAAAGACCTAGGTTCATAGGCTCTGCGAGTCTCGAGCAATATTAGATGAGTCTTCCAGATCGATACAGAGACGTATGTACTTATCTTCGAGAGACTATCGAACTGTTAGGAAACATCATCATCTTTCATTATTTATCATGCCGATTTGTTAACCTTTAATTTTCTATTCTCTCACAATTAGTGAGGGCGGGTGCTAATGATTAGCTGATCAGACACTAGTGCCACATGCTAGAGTCGCGAGAGGCTGGCAAAGATAGAGGCCGAGGAGGGGCACGTGCTACAGCTAGAGAACCTGCTCGAGCAGCAATTGTGGAGCCTCCAGCAACTCAAGTCGAGGCTTAGGAGCTCAAGCATGTTGAGCGTTCATCTGAACATCCTATTGCTACGTTGGGGCTCCAGGAGAACTTGGCACACTTCAGGAGTATGTTTGAGAGTTTGGCCTAGGCAGGATTTATTCAGGTTGCACCATCTACTTCACAAGCTGGGGGATGAGCTCAGACTCCCGCCGCCCGTGTACCAAATTAGTCGGATCATGCTCAGTAGACACCGGGTGTCATGCCGGTGTATCCAACAGTTGCAAGCCAGCATGTGCAGTCCAACCAAAGGCAGGGCCAGTTGTGTTGGCAGAGGGGAAGAAGAGTTTGGAGAGGTTTCAGAAGTTTGTCCTCTCCAGTTCAGTGGAGGGGCTTTTGAGGATCCATAGGGTTTCTTGGATCGGTGTCATCACATTATTCATATTATTGGTTTGGTAAATTTGATCATGGTTGACCGTGCTACTTTTCAGTTGATGAGGTCAGCATATAGATGGTGGAAGACATATGAAGCGAGCAAACCAGCTGGCGCAACACCACTTACATGGTCCTAGTTCTCCGATCTTTTCTTGAGGAAGTTTATCCACAGACCTGCATGCATGAGTTACGCAGCAAGTTCAAACAGTTTCACCAAGGGAATATAACTATGTACGATTATACTATGAGGTTTAAAGAGTTATCTCGTCATGCACCTTTCTTGGTTTCCACTGAGAGAAAGGTTTATTGAGGGACTCGTCTTTAGAGTCAGGTTTGGGATAACACGGTAGTTGGAAATTGAGACTACATTCAATCAGATTGTTGAGATTGTTAAGTGGTTGGAACATATATGCGGGCAGGATGTGGAGGATAGGGAGGCTAAGAAGCTTGGAGGTTCTAGAGGATTTAGTCATTTCCACTCTTTGGCTTCGACCTGTCCTGGCCGAGGCTTTGTCATTCATCCAGTTTAGTCTGCATTTCAATTTAATCATAGTGATCAAGCTAGCCAAGGATCCTAGGGAACTCATGCCGTATAACCATCTTTCAATGTACCTTCTGCACGGGGTTCCTACACTAGTTATCCAGTCAACCGGTGCATACTTAGTACAAGCAGACATGCACATAGATGAGTTATTTTGAGAATGGTGATACTAGGCACTTATGAGAGATTGTCCCAAACTTCGGAGGTGTGTACCTCACTAGGGTAATCAATATTTAGCTCCCGCTCCAGTTGCTACTCCACCTATACAGCCAGCTAGAGGTGGAGGGCAGACGAGTAGAGGATGTCCTAGAGGGTGAGGCCAGTCTCGTTGTTATGCTTCCCTTATTAGGACCGAGGCACTGCATTAGATGCAGTCACTACATCTATTGTTGAAGTCTGTTATAGAGATGCATCAATTTTATTTGATTTTGGTTATACTTATTCGTATGTGTCATCCTACTTCGCTTAATATTTGGATATGTCTCATGATTTTTTGGATACTCCTATTTATATGTCTATACATGTTGAGGATTTTTATTGTCGTGGACAATGTCTATCATTCTTATTTGGTCACTATTGGAGGCTAGGAGACTAGGGTTGATCTTCTATTTCATAATATGGTGGATTTTGATGTAATTCTGGGATAGATTGCTTATCTCTATACCACTCTATTATTGACTGTCACGCTTGTCACACCTCCATTTTCGCTTACTACACCTCGGAAAAGGGTATAATAAAGGGAGATTTTCCAATTAAAGAATAATCGAAACGGAATTATTATTAAAGGATTCAGAATCGCCACTTGGGAGATTTATGGTGTCCCAAGTCATCGGTTTGAATCCCGAATCGAGGAAAAGGTTTGACTCTGTTTAACAGTCGCGAACCAGAAATCCGAGTAAGGAATTCGGTTAACTCGGGAGAAGGTGTTAGGCATTCCCGAGTTCCGTGATTTTAGCACTGTCGCTCAACTATCATATTCAGCTTAATTATCTGATTTTAATACAGTTTGAATCTATGTGCAAATTTTAGCTTTTAACCGCTTTTATTCAATTTTTAAAGAATATCGAACGTCGTTTACAATATATCTTTGGATTGCGTCACATGAAATGCACCCGCAATCCGGAACACATCATATTCAAAGTTTTAGGATTTGGATTTGGGTCACATGAAATGCACACCCGAGTTTAAGAAGGTAAAATTATTAAAGAACGTGCCTAAAAGCAATTAACGCGTTGTTAACTTTGTGAGGGCCATGAAATTTAGCATTACTAATTATTGTTATTAGGAAACCTTTTATAGAATTCGAGCTTCAAACTCAGGTCCACACTTGAACAAGAGGAAGGCCTCCTTATTCAAGTATGCTACCTAGCTTGGAAAGCCCAAAACCCGTAATTTACAAACTTAACACCAATTCCAACTTTCAGCATTTTTGGGCTTCAAAATTAGCCCAGGAAGAAGGAAAATACTGCTTTTTCTATTAGAACTTGCCCAACTTTGGGCATCTGATTATGACGTTGGGCTCAGTGTGAAGATGTTGAAGCTGGAATATAACCTAGACTGCCTGGGCCTCAGATTAATTGAATTAGAGGGGAAATGGGCCTAGCACCTAGTTTTGGACAATCCTTACACAGTTGGGCCATGTTAAATTACTTCTCCATAGCCCAGGCAGTCCAGGCCTTTACCAGGCCCAACAGAATCCATTAAACTATCAAATTATAGACTACTCGTCATTATTCAATTTGATGTACACGAAACAATGGACTAGGAATTGAGATACAATTTCATATGTCAACTAAAATTAAAGCATTTATTCACGGAAGTTATTAACCTATGAATTAACACAAAAATTGTAGGAAACCATGATTAACTAAAATGATTATCAGCTACATGATGAAATCAATTCAACTAATCGAATTTAATCCTGTTAATACCCATGAAACTAACCTTAACATTCTAAATCTGAGAGCTAACAGCAATTTAAGTATCCCGAGCTTCACTTTTAACATGTGCATAATGAACGAATTAAACTATCAATTATGTTAGCACATAGGAGATGCGGATCTGTGCAAATGTACATAAACTTGACCTCACATTGATATAATAACCAACCAAACTAACTACAACAAGTTTGAAAAATAGCATACAGTCAGGTTTTATACGCATAAGAAATATTCTATAGGACACTCTTTCCCACAGTCAGGATAAAGGAACTCTAATCAATAAATGTAGCTCTAGATCTATTTACCAAAGTTAAAATGTGAAAAAAATAAATACAGAAATATGAACATAAACCCAGTCTTCATTTTCAGCACATTTAACGGTTACAAGTTCAACAATTGGTCTCCCACTATGAGCTAGGAAAAGTACCTGGAGATTGAAAACAGGGTAGAGAAATGAGGAATCAGCAGTAGGATCAGTAGTAGAATCAGTAGCAAGAACAGGAACCAGCAATGCAACCATCCCAGATTCAATTTCAAACCAAAGAAATGAAGTGTAATAGTCCAATCCCACTCAGATGAATCAAAAGGAGTTTCAGATACTGAAAATGAGTTAGAATTACTGGAAATTAATGGAACAGTAGTTTCTTCCTTTAGTTCTCAACCTTTAGCCTTATTTCAGTATCTTCAGCCTTTAAGTTTCTCCAAGAATGTTTTTAAACTCTCAATTTGTCTATGTCTAGCCCCAAATTCTAAGTCCCTTTTAATACTCAACGAGCCAAAAATTTTCCCTCCATGACTTGGAAACTTGAAAAATCAGAGAAAATGAAATCAATATGATAGTAGAAAACTTCAAAGCCCATCCAAACTTCGATGAAGCAGTAGTATTTTAGTGTTTTCTTAAACTCTCTCTTTGTATTTTTTCACCTCTTACTCCCAAAAAATCCATGCCCTGTATGGTTGAGTCTCTGTGTATTTAAAGACTAGAGTTCATCCCTTTCCCAGCTCTTAAGAGCACTTAAAGGCCTGCATTTCCACTTTCAATTAAGATACCTTTCCCCCATCATATTCTTTGACTTTCCAGCCTACCAAGACTGACAGTTTCATTATTAGCTCCTCTTTTATTATTTTAATTCGATTATTATGGGCAGCATAATATTTAAATCCAAGCCTGCCCTGACAGCATGTGCTGTCATGCCACTTAGTTATAATTTTCAAGCTAAACCCCCTAAATTATATGTTTGTTTATCTTTTAAACCCTGAATATTAAAAGACATGCCAGTTAGTTCTCTAAATCAGAAGCAAGAGGTGACCAAAACAAAAGGGTATCAATTTCTGAACCTGGAAATTTTACCACTACACTGTCAAAATAGTTCTCATACAAATAATTCAGAATTAAAATTGACGTGAAACAATCAAGGACTGACTCTTTTGAAATTCAACCTTTGAGACAATTTAATCACCAAACGACTATACTAGCTGTTGATCTAATAACCAAATCAGAAGTTAAAACAAAATTGCAAACAGATTTATCGTAACAGACTTAATTGAACCAGAAATTAAACAAGCTAAAGGAAAAATGTTGAGGAACACAGCTCACAAAACAACAAAAATCAAGAACAATGAAAGAAAAGAAAAGAGGAAAAATGAAACGGGATTACCTAAACTGGCCAGACTTCGAAATTCTTTCTTCGAATTTTTGATTTCAACCAAACGAGGTCTCAATCACGTGTTCTCAGATGAAAACACATGATCGAGGTCTCGTTTGGTCTTAATCATCCGCGTATCCACAAACTCTGGAACTTAACCTTTTCGGGTCTATTTTTATTTCATATTTGACGAGTCACGGGGATATTCGAGGGGAAATAGTTGTGGATTTAGGGTGAGGGTAGTCCGGTGGTTGTATGGTGTCAATTTGGGGTGGATTTGTTAAACTAAGGTTCGACCGAACTTCTTCGATTCAAGATTCGAGAAGCCTGGCCAAAATTCGAGGGAGATAGTTTGGATATTTGGAATGGGGAAGTTGGTGCGAGGCTAGGGTGTAAATTTGGAGGTGTTTGGGCCACCGGAACCGCCGTGAGGCAATTTTTGGTGGGCAGAGGGCGGTAGGGGGAGGCGGCGAGAGACAGGCTTGTCTCTGAGTTGTTAGAGACGAGAGAGGGGGAGGGGGGTTCGAGGGGGGCTGGGGTCTGTAAGGAGACTTATATACATAAAGGGGAATTGGATCCAAGCCGCTCGATCAAACGAAATCAACGGCTTGGATCGATTGACTTAATAAAATGATGTTGTTCAGACAAACTTGAGACCGGGTTGGTCTCTGATAGAACGAGTCGGGGCTGAACACGGTTAGGGCAAAGGATTTAGATAGTTCGATCAAATGGATTCAACGGCTTGGATTGAGACGCATGAAACGACACCGTTTGGCTAGGGCTAGAGACGATTCAGATTTTGGCGGGTTCTGGGCTGGTTTGTTGCAGGTTTAAACGGGTATTGGGCTGGTGTATATTTGGTTTGGGCTGGTTGATTTAAATTAAAATGGCCCAATCTGATTTTCTTTTCTTATTTTTCTTTTCTCTTTTCTTTTTTTTCTAGTTAAAATAAAGATACAAACATGAATTAATCCTAAATGCAAATGCAACCTATATTTGTATTTTCTTATCGAATAAACATGCACACACAAATGCAAACAATTAACGAAAATATCACAAAAATTCAACAAATTTTGCACATAATAACACAAGCATTTTTGTTTTGATTTTGTGGGAGTAATTCATGTGAGGCAAAAATCACGTGCTCACAGCTGCCCCTCCTTGCCCGTAAACACGAAGAGTTTTCGTGCAAAGATAAAGTGAGCGGATACGAGCGATTTTTGCCCATTTGAATATTCCGTGTGAAGCATTTTTTGAAAGATTTGACCGAACCTCTACTTCAAAGGTTTCCTACATATCCTTAACTAAACAGGAATCATGTCAATGTAGTTTGGGAATTTTCGGTAGCTGGGACTACCGTGAAGCTGTGGTTTCATTGTTACTGCTGCTGCTACCTGTTGACCCCTTATTACACCATGCTAAAAGAAAAATATAGAAGCTAGACTAGGCTATAAATTACAAAAATCCTATCTAGACCTTCAAACTTGATCTTGTGTTTCTTATTACCTTGTTGTCTTGTATTCTCTTAAAGAAATTCCTTTGTTGCTTCCTTGCACCGATCTCTTGACTTGAATTATATTACTTTGCTCTCCAGGCGGGCTCCTGAATCCAACGTCTTGAAATGATCCTCTGTTATACGAGTGGGTTCCTGAATTTAAAACTTTTACAATTACACCTCTGTTCTCCAGGCGGGCTCCTGACTTCAAAACTTTTACAATTACACCTCTGTTCTCCAGGCGGGCTCCTGACTTCAAAACTTTAAAATTACACCTCTGTTCTCAGGGTGGGCTCCTGACTTCACAACTTTAACAATTACGCGTTTGTTCTCTAGGCGGGCTCCTGACTTCAAAACTTTAAAAGGTACACCTCTGTTCTCCAGGCGGGCTCCTGACTTCACAACTTTTAAAAATTACACCTCTGTTCTCCAGGCAGGCTCCGGACTTCACAACTTTAACAATTACACTTCTGTTCTCCAGGAAGGCTCCTGACTTTACAACTTTAACAATTATACCTCTGTTCTCCAGGCGGGCTCCTGACTGCACAACTTTAACATTACACCTCTATTCTCCAGGCGGGCTCCCAACTCCACAACTTTTAAAAATTACACCTCTGTTCTCCAGGCGGGCTCCTGACTTCACAACTTTTAAAAATTACACCTCTGTTCTCCCGGCGGGCTCCCGACTTCACAATTTTTTAAAATTACACCTCTATTCTCCAGGCAGGCTCCTGACTTCAAAACTTTTACAATTAAACCTCTGTTCTCCAGGCAGGCTCCTGAGTTCAAAACTTTAAAAATTACACCTCTGTTCTCCAGGCGGGATACTGACTTCACAATTTTAACTATTACACCTCCGTTCTCCAGGCGGGCTCCTAACTTCAAAACTTTAAAAATTACCCCTCCGTTCTCCAGGCGGTCTCCTGACTTCACATATTTTTAAATTTACACCTCTGTTCTCCAGGCGGGCTCCTGACTTCACAACTTTTACACCTCTGTTCTCGAAGCGGGCTCCTGACTTCACAACTTTTACAATTACACCTCTGTTCTCCAGGCGGGCTCCTGACTTCACAACTTTTACACCTCTGTTCTCCAGGCAGGCTCCTGACTTCACAACTTTTACACCTCTGTTCTCCAGGCGGGCTCCTGACTTCAACAATCTTTAAAATTTACACCTCTGTTCTCCAGGCGGGCTCCTGACTTCACAACTTTTACACCTCTGTTCTCCAGATGGGCTCCTGACTTCACAACTTTAACAACTACACCTCTGTTCGCCAGGCGGGCTCCTGACTTCAAAACTTTTAAAAGTTACACCTCTGTTCTCCAGGCGGGCTCCTGACTTCAAACAACTCAAACTGTCTTCTTTTGTTACTTGACATTGTTTTACCTCGCATTTTGAACCATTTTTCCTTGATACTTGGATTGTATTCCCTCGAAACTGCTTTCCTTTAAAACTTGGACTGTTTTCCTTCGAAAATGCTTTCCCTTAAAACTTAATTTGACTTGCTCCCCCTTGAAACTTGAGTTGTCTCCCTTCGAAACTGTTTTTTCCTTAAAACTTTAGTTGTCTTTCCTGTTTTGTTTGGTGCTTGCCTTTCCTTACGGTGGATTTCTCCGAAATAACCGAGATTGTTTGCCCCAGTTTCAATCACAGAAAATCTCATCAGTTTAAAATGTGGTGGTTGGTTGTGATACTCTTGCTGGGAATGGTTTTTTTTTCTTCGATCCTTTCCATGCTCTACTTCGCCCGACTGCCTTGAGCTTGGTTGAAAACTTCCGACTTTCTGACTACTCCTTAGTCACAAACTTCCCAGCTATTATTTCTAGTATGCTTATCTGACCCCATATATTTCCCATGACAGCTGATTTCTACTCGAAAATCTTGCCTGTTTATTGACTAACCACTTTCTCTGTCATTCGTATCCCTGAAACGTCGTTTCTTCGTTTGGACCCAATATCCTCTATTTGTTGCATTTCTCATGAACCGACATCTTCCCGACCTTTGTGTCTCACATAAATCCCGAATCACATCCATCTTCCCCACTCTGTGTGTACGTTGCTCTTTTTTCGCAAAAGAATTTCTCCGCTATCAACAACACTCCCTGTCCCTGTTTCAAACACAAAGAAAAAGTCGGTCAGTTTAAAGTGTGGTGATTGGGTGTGATATTCCTGCTGGGGATGGTTTTTCCCTTCTCTCCTTTTCACACTTGGTTTTGTCCGACTGCCTTGACCTCGGTCGAGAATTTCCGACCCTCTGGCTAACCCTTATCCACAAACTTCCAAGTTGTTGCTTTCCGTTTCTAGCCTTTCTTATCTGAACCCATTCCCTACCCGAAATCTTAGACCATTTCATCATTTGGATTTCCAATGACGCTTTTCAAGTTTCATTATGTCATCGTCGGCCTATCCTAGCCACACTTCGCTTTGCATCATGTTGGAAACTGGTAGTAAGCTTTGAAATTCCTTCTTATTTGTTAGAATCAATTTATCATGGTAAAAACCTTAGCCAAAAGAAAAAGAAATGCGATGATTTCAGAAGATAAGAATAAAAGAGAAAATCTTCTTTTAGAAGATCGTTTGAGAAGAGAAAAAGGACTTATCTGAATGGGATAACCGATCCCAATGATCATGTTGTGCATTTCGGATTAATCAACCCAGTCTATTTAGTTCAATCAATTTCCAGTTGTCTTACTCTTGCCTCAAAATTCTCACAATTCAATTCTCTACTAAATTCTATCTTTGTTCTGCTTGATGCCTCGACGGATTTCTGTCGTCAACCTTAACTTGTTCGTTCCCTTCTCAGTTCCTTGTCGCCTTAAGGTGCCTGTGAAGGTTTTCACCAATAAGACTCTCTCATTTTTGGACTTCTCTCAACTTACATTGCCTTATAGTACCCTTACGGATTTTCACTAACAAGACTCTCTCATTTTGGACTTCCCTCAACTTACGTCGCCTTACAGTGCCCTTGCAGGCTTTCACTAATAAGACTCTTATTTTTCATTTTTCTTGCTTAAAACCGGAGTATTTCCCCTGATATGTGTTATCTATGCTTTCTTGACTTGGCACCCTTCGAAAACTGATCGGGAGGTCTTTCTTTGGATGTTAATATGGGTTCTTAGATAGGTTTGGAAAGGAAAAGGGCATCGAAAAGTTCAAACCAAATCCAACGGGTTAGAATTACAACTTTTGGAACCAACTTTCTTATTTCAAACATAACTTCTGCCCCAGTTTCTTGCTTGGGGACCTTTTGAGTTTTACTTCCTTATGACCGAGCCGTGAAGCTGCCTATGTATCCTTAAGAGGATTCCGGTCAAATGTAGTTCACCCGAATTCCTTCTTGTTGCAATTTTTCTTTTCATTTATTTTTCTTTTATATTTTCCTTTTCTTTACATTTTTATTTTTTCTTTTCTTTCTTCTCTTTTCTTTTCTTCTTTGTTATTGATCCCAAATGAGGGGTACGAAATAAAATAAATAAGGCTCAAAGGGGTGAACAAAGGGTAAAGTGTTTAGATAGCAGAACAAATTGCCTTCGTCATTTCAACCTTCGAGATAATGCCAAGTACAAACAATCAGTGATTATACTAAAGAAATCATACATAATATCTCTTGACTGCATCAGAATTGATAGCCATATCTATGCATTTTCCTTCAATATCTGTTAAACATAAAGCGCCACTGGACAATACTCTGGTCACAATGAATGGTCCTTGCCAATTCAGGGTGAACTTGCCCTTTGCTTCAGCCTGATGTGGAAAGATCCGTTTCAACACTTGCTGCCCCATTTTAAACCTCCTGGGACGCACCTTTTTGTTATACGCTCTTGCCATCCTCTTTTGATATAATTGGCCACGACATACTGCTGCCAATCTTTTTTCATCAATTAAACTCAACTGCTCCAAACGGGTTTTGACCCACTCTTTATCATCAATCTCGGCGTCGGTGACAATCCGAAGAGACAGTATTTCGACTTCTGCAGGGATCACTGCTTCAGTGCCATATACCAACAGATAAGGAGTTGCACCTACTGACGTACGAACAGTAGTGCAATAACCCAATAACGCAAATGGTAACTTCTTATGCCATTGCCTGGAACTTTCTACCATTCTTCTCAGTATTTTCTTTATGTTCTTGTTGGCTGCCTCAACTGCTCCATTCGCCTTAGAACGATATGGGGTGGAATTATGATGTTTAATCTTAAACCGCTGACAAACTTCTTTCATCAAATTGCTGTTAAGATTAGCACCATTATTTGTGATGATTACTTTTGGGATTCCAAATCGACAAATGATATTGGAGTGTACAAAATCAACCACCGCCTTCTTAGTTACAGACTTGAAAGTTCTAGCCACAACTCATTTGGGATAATAATCAATGGCCATCAAAATGAACTTGTGCCTGTTGGATGTTGCTGGATCAATGGGACCAATGACGTCCATGCCCCAAGCAACAAAGGGCCACGGTGCCGACATTGTGTGCAATTCCGATGCGGAGAGTGAATCAAATCCCCGTGTATCTAGCATTGATGACATTTGCGCACAAAGCTAATACAATCTCGCTCCATAGTGAGCCAATAATACCCTGCTCGTAGGATCTTTTTTGCCAGTATATATCCGCTCATGTGTGGTCCACACACTCCCGAATGTACCTCGAACATAACAGTCATGGCTTCTCTAGCATCTATACACCTCAATAAACCAAGGTCCGGTGTTCTTTTATACAAAACCCCTCCACTGAGGAAAAATCCACTTGCCAACTGTCGAATTGCTCTCTTTTGATCTCCTGTGGCTTGAACCGGGTATATCCCCATTTTGAGGTACTCCTTGACATCATGGAACCATGGTTCGCCATCAAGTTCCTCTTCTACCCTATTACAATAAGTATGCTGATCACGAACTTGGATATGCAATGGATCGACATGAACTTTGTCTGGATGATGCAACATTGATGCTAATGTAGCCAAAACATCAGCAACTTCGTTATGGACTCTTGGGATGTGCCTAAACTCCACTGATTGAAACTGTTGACATAGATCATGCAGACATTGTCGATACGGTATGAGTTTCAAATCCCGTGTTTCCCATTCTCCTTGAATTTGATGTACTAGGATGTCCGAGTCTCCCAAGACCAAAACATCCTAAACATCCATGTCCGCAGCTAACTGTAAACCCAAAATGCATGCCTTATATTCATCCATGTTGTTGGTACAATAAAATCGAAGCTAAGCCGTAATAGTATAGTGTTGTCCTATTTTGGAAAAAAGCACAGCCCCTATTCCTACTCCTTTCATGTTTCCAGCCCCATCAAAGTACAGTTTCCAACCTGGGTTTTCAGTTAGTTCCAGCTCATCAATATGCATCGTCTCTTCATCAGGAAAATAAGTCTTCAACAGCTCATACTCTTCATCGATCAGGTTCTCGGCCAAGTGATCAGCCAACGCTTGGGCTTTCATTGCAGTCCTTGTCACATACACAATGTCAAACTCCGTGAGTAAAATCTGCCACATTGCAAGTCTCCCTATGGGCATAGGCTTTTGAAAGATATACTTCAACGGATCCAAGCGGGAAATGAGGTAAGTAGTGTAAGATGACAAATAATGTTTCAATTTTTGAGCTACCCAAGTTAGGTCACAACATGTCTTCTCAAGGTGAGTGTACTTAACCTCATAGGCCGTGAACTCCTTTCTAAGATAGGAGATGGCTTGTTCCTTCCTGTCGGTGACGTCATGCTGCCCCAGTACACAGCCAAATGAATTTTCCAAAACCGTCAAATAAAGAATCAAAGGTCTTCCTGGTTTAGGTGGGACCAACACAGGTGGATTTGAAAAATACCCCTTTATCTTACCAAACACCTCTTGACATTCTTTGGTCCATTTGATCATGGCATCCTTCTTCAATAACCTAAAAATAGGTTCACAAGTTGATGTGAGTTGAGCAATAAACCTGCTGATGTAGTTCAACCTTCCCAAAAGACTCATCACTTCGGTCTTGTTTTTTGGAGGCGACAATTCTTGGATGGCCTTGCTCTTCGATGGATCCAATTCAATGCCTCGCCAACTGACTATAAATCCTAATAGCTTTCCGGACGAAACACCAAATGCACACTTGGCAGGGTTAAGTTTAATGTCGTACCTGTGAAGCCTCTGAAAGAACTTCCTCAAATCTCCGACGTGATCGGCCTACTACTTTGACTTGATGATTACTTCATCCACGTATACCTCAATCTCCTTGTGGATCATATCATGGAATACAGTGTTCATTGCTCGTATGTATGTTGCCCCAGCGTTCTTCAAGCCAAATGGAATTACTCTGTAGCAATAAGTTCCCCATGGCGTGATGAATGCCGTCTTCTCTACATCTTCTTCATCCATCAGAATTTGATTATACCCAGCATAACAATCCACAAAAGATCCAATCTCATGCCTCGCACAATTATCAATCAGGATGTAGATATTGGGTAGTGGGAATATATCCTTTGGGCTTGCTTTGTTTAGATTGCGGTAATAAACGCATACTCTGATCTTGTCATCCTTCTTCGGTACTGGCACTACATTGGCCAACCATTCAGAATATCGAGTGACTCGAATAACCTTCGCATCCAGCTGCTTGGTTATTTCTTCCTTAATCTTCACACTCATATCAGTTTTGAATTTTCTCAATTTTTGCTTGACAGGAGGGAATGTCGGATCAGTGGGCAATTTGTGAACCACTAGATTAGTGCTTAAACCTGGCATGTCGTCATACGACCATGCAAACACATCTTTGTATTCCATGAGCATTTCGATTAATTCTTTTTGAGTTTTGGGTTCGAGATGGATGCTTATTTTAGAGTCTCTGATGTTACTCGCATCCCCTAAATTGATGGCTTCGGTATCATTCAAATTGAGCTTGGATTTTTCCTCAAAATGACTTAATTCTTTACTAATCTCCTCAAGAGCCTCATCTTCGTCAAAGTCTGACTCGTAATCACACTCAACCTCTTGAACTATTATCTCAGATTGATTTCTTAGATTGGTTTGAGGATTCCTTATGCACATCATATCATTAGAACTGGCGTAAAAGGAACTGTACAGAAAAGAAAGAAGAAAAGAAAAGATAAAATTTATCAGGGGTGAAAAACAGGAAGAAGTTGCATTTTATTGAAAATGGAAGATAACAAGGTTTGAATACTTAAAACAAACTGAAATTCAGATTACAACCCTGAAATAATCCATACAAACTTAAAGAAAATCAAAGCAGACTACCAAGGCTCCCTCCGGGTACAGAGAGGAGTAGCTTCGAATTATTAATCTTCACTTTTGGCCCGACAAACTGTATTTCTGCGCGGCTAGGACCCTCGCCGAGTTCTAACATGTTCACCTCGCTGAACAACTTCTCAAATCTTTCTATGAAATCCTTATCAGGGATAACCTTATCCTTGGGAATCGTCGTCGCTGGTCTTTTTCTGGTACCCGCCTTGACAAATGACCTAGAGAGATGTGGGACCGGTTTTGGAAGGACCCATGCCCTCTGTTTCAGCTTCTTGGCTCTTCTTATGTCTGCGGCTGTGGGTTGGAATCCTAGACCAAAAGTACCCGCATTTTCAGGGAGGGACACTGGTTGTATGATGCCTTGCAAAGTAGATCCCAGACCCATTCTTGAGCATTTCGTATGCTACCATGACCGATGGAATTGTTACCTTCGGGTTAGGGATAAACTTCCCCTCTTGCACTTTCTCGACTGTCATTGTGTCTGAAACTTGATAGACCTATGGCCCCTTGTCATCTTCCATTTCTATAAGTGGCATAATGGTGTCATTGTGTACGCACAAATTGTCTTCCCCATGCACCACTATCTCCTGCATGTCCTATTCGAACTTGATCATCTGGTGAAGAGTTGACGGTACTACTTTAGCGGCGTAGATCCATGGTCGACCCAATAGAAGATTGTATGAGACAGCTATATCCAGTACTTGGAATTCCATTGTGAACTCCACTGGTCCTATCGTCAATTCTAACACTATGTCCTTGTCTAAGTCTTTGCCCCGCCGTCGAATCCTCGCACGCAGATACTTTTCTTGTGGATCCTCCCATTCTCTACTTTTAGTTTGGTCAGAGTGGATAGAGGACAGATGTTCGCACTCGAACCATTATCAACCAATACCCGTGTGACCACAGAGCTCTCTCATTTTGCTACTAGATAAAGGGCCCTGTTGTGTTTCCTGCCCTCTACGAGCAATTCATCATCAGAGAAAGTGACCCTGTTCACTTCAAAGATTTTGTTGGCTATTTTCTCCAAATGATTCACAGTGATTTTGTCAGGGACATGTGCCTCGTTCAAGATTTTCATTAATGCTCGGCAATGTTCGTCCGAGTGGATCAATAATGAAGGCAAAGAAATCTGTGCCGATGTTTTCTTTAACTGTTCTACAATGGAATAGTCCTGCATCTTCATCTTTTTTAGAAACTATTCCGCTTCCTCTTCAATCACGGGTTTGTTTGCTGAAGCTGAATTATCCTTGGCTTTCCTCAAATCTGCGGGAGCAAAGCATCTTCCCGACCGAGTTAACCCTTGGGCCTCACAGACCTCCTCTCTGACCTCCTTTCCTTTATACATCACTGCCACCCGTCTGTAGTTCCACGGAATAGCCTTGCTACTGATTATCGGTAATTGGGTTACCGGCTTGATGATGATTTGAGTGACACAGGCCTCTTCCACAATTATGACGGGTCTGCTAACTGCTGACTGCTCCCGGCACAATCACCTTTACTCTTTCCTGTCTCGTTTTAATCTGGCTTGGAGACCCCTTGTTCACTGCCGCAGATGGCCCAACACTTTTTTCAATCAACTCGAGTGCTGACCCTTCCCCGGTTGGTTGTTCAATTATCTTTGTCTCACTGGACCTAACTGTCATTTCCGTCTGTGATGGCTTCTTCGGCTCTCCCCCTTTATGCACAATTTCAATCATGTTTTCCTCTGGGTGGGCTGGCATTGGATTCCTGTTGATGTTAGGTACCTCAAGAGCTTGCACTTCAATTATGTTAGTATCAATGAGCCCTTGTATTGCACTCTTCAAGTGCCAACACTTCTCGGTATCATGTCCCGGGGTACCTGAACAATACTCGCAACTGACCGAGTAATCAAGGTTTTTTGGTGGTGGGTTTGATGGTATTGGCCTTAGCATATTCAGTTTTCTGAGCCTGTGGAACAGACTGGCATATGATTCCCCCAATGGAGTGAATGTTTTCTTCTTTTGTGCCTTGTCACCCCTGAATGCCGGATTAGGTCGGAAATTTTGATCGGGAGGGTTTCTATTCTGTGGAGCGGGAGCATGCCATTGGTTGTGAGGTGGAGGTTGGCTGTATGCTCGATCATGCCGCCCATTTTCACAACCTCATTGAAAGACTTGCCAATCACCGTTACCAAGTGAACAAAATAAATCGACTCCAATGCTTGTAAAAAGTAATCAACCATCTCTCCCTCTTTCATCGGAGGGTCAACCCTCGCAACTTGTTCCCTCCAACGAAAACCGTATTCACTGAAACTCTCTCCGGGTTTTTTCTCCAATTTTATCAATGACAGACAATCTGGAATGATTTGTAGATTGTACTGGAAGTGACTGGCGAATGCTTGTGCCAAATCATCCCAGGTATACCACCTACCATGGTCCTGTTGCATATACCATTCTAATGCAGACTCGCTCAAACTCTGGCTAAAGTATGCCATCAGTAACTCATCCTTTCCACCCGCCCATCTCATTTTGCTGCAAAATCCTCGCAAATGTGCCACCAGATCACCATGCCCATCATACAGATCAAACTTAGGCATCCTGAATCCTGGTGGTAACTGAACATCTGGGAACAAACATAAATCTTTATATGCCACACTGACTTGGCCGCCCAAACCTTGCATATTCCTGAAATATTGCTCCAGGCTTTTTACTTTTCGAAATATTTCTTCCTGCTATGGATTCTTGGTTTGCTTTTCGGGTTCTGCGGAGATACCAGGTTGATGATGGTAAAAGTACGGTTCAGGTGCTTTGAAGGTGGTTTCGGGAGGGTAATATTGACTATCCTGTGCTTGGAACACAGGCTCACTAGAAGACCTGTGGGGTGGGGCTGGTGCAGGTGCCACAAAGACAGGGGTAATTGGTAGAGGGTATGGAACTGTTTTTGGGATTTGTGGTGTTTTGGAGGTGGTTCCCTGATGATGTTGAAAATTTGGGGATGAATCCGAAACAAGCTGTTCTGGAGACTGGGTAGGTATTGGGAGGAAAGTAGGGTTAGCAGGATAGGCTGGTGGTGGCTGACCCTTCGTCCAGGCCTGGTACATCTCAGCCATTTGCTGTTTCAATTTATACATCTCATCTTTCATTGCTTGCACGTCTACCTCTTCTACCTCAGCGCTTCCTTCTCTATCGGGGCTAGACATGGTTACCGGTATCGGTCCCTTCGATCTAGTTTGATAATGGTAATATGCAAGTACATTTTAGGTAAACTAACTGCTTGGATTCTCTAGAACAAGCAACAAACTTGTTAGTTTTTACAGTTAGACGTATATGCAATCGCACGTTGGGATGCAATGCACCTAGGCAGTTAACCATTTCTATCATGTATTTACTTCCAGTTGCGTGCGTCATTCCGGCTTTTCACAATTGTGCCCCTTTTTTAACACCCCTCAAACTTTCCCTTATTTTGGTTATTTTTATTTTTCCTCTCTTTCTTTTTCTTATTTTTAGTGGTGGTCGAATCTTATGTGGATTGCCTACATATCATGTCCCCGCATGAATCAGACCGTGCGTAGTTTTGGCCGATGAAAAATAAGTGGCCAAATATTTCAAAAAATTGACTGCTCTTATTATAGCACTTGGAAGAAGTTACAAACTTTGAAAGGACAAACAAAGCAAACTTGAAGAGAATCCGACTTACAAACTTTAATGATGAAAATACAAACTCAAAACAAAGATTAAGAGGACATTAATGCTTTAAAATTTCCTGGGGCCTGTGAGGCATCATTCGGCCTTGCCGCGGGCCTTTGTGCGAGATCTCTTTGGAGCCTATCCAAATCTCTCATTATTTATCGGACGAATGTCATCACTGCTGCAAAGAAGGTGGTACGGGTCATGTTCTCGCACGCTCGGCACTTAGTAATAATGTAATGTGCGATGTTTGCGACCTCTTCTCTAATTCTGTTCTTTTCCTGCAGCAGCCTTCCTATCCGTTGATCCCGGGTTTCTAGCACTCGAGAATTATGAAGGAGTTGATCTTGAAACTTATGCATTTGTTCCTCCATCCGCGCTATCAGGTCATAATAGTGTTTCCTATCTGCTCTGGAATCTCTAGCTTGCCTGAATATCCTATCTTCGAGAGTGGCTATTATTCCTTTAAGGACAGTGACACTCCCCTTATAATCCCTCTTTATCTGCTGCATATGAAGTTCCCGCTCTTTTGCGCCCTTTGTCCATCTGGCCTGGAGCCTTGCCAAGCTAGCTTCAGACCTTTCCAAATCCATTTGGCTCTCGCGGGCTTTTCCTTTTAGTTAGTTTATGTGTTTCTGGTCAGCCCGGCTCCTTTTTGGTTTCCTGACAGCTATTCTCATTTTTCGGATTTGAGCCTTAAGGGCCTCGTTTTCTTGGATTAGATTCTTCTTCTCCCCCCATCTGCAGCGGCTTGAAAATATTTTTCAAATTGAAGTTGCACGGTCTGCTTCTCTAGTTTGCTTATTTTGGCTCTGTAGGTTTCTTCCTTTGCCAGCAAAAGCCATTGTTCTCGTGAGTCATCCATAAATTGCTGGACATGGGCACTTTTAGCGGGTCTTAGAGGAATATGGAATCTCTTTTCAAACCATACCTTGTACTTTGGGTCCACTTCGCCTCTAGCTAAATCTCGGACCATGGTTCTGGGCTCGAGGAATATGCACTCATTCCATAACTTGCGAATTCTATCCTCTGGAAATGCAGCTCTGGGACCTAACTCGATGACTTTTTTGCTCAGGTCTTCATCATTAGGGATGGTTTGAAACCTTCCCAACTGTTGCAATACCCGATTGGGAGCATATGGCTGGATGCTCCGGATGCCCATTAAGAGAATATAGTACTCTTCAGCCGACATGTATACCGCTTCAGTGGCGGGAAGCCACCCAAATGCCCATTCAATTTTATCAGACGTTAAGGATTTTAGTTGCTTAAACCAAACTTCAGTAGCTTCTGGAAAATACCTGTTACTCGTTTGTCAAACTTTTCAATGCATTTTAACCCAGTCAAACCAACATTCATATATCCCGCCTGATGACAAAGGTGTTCTTGCATCCACAGTTGAAGTAGCAAATTGCAACCCTAAAAAAATCTTCCTCCTTTCCGGCAGAAGGTCAAAGCTCGGCAGATTTCTGACAGAATCAAAGGAACTACAGTACTGTTGGCCTTTTTGATCACAACATCGATCATCCCTACGAGGCCCATTTCTATCTTAGTATCTTTGCGTGGACAGATCACCACCCCCAAGAATGCTGTTATGAATGCCAAACCTCGCCTCGCCTCCCCTCCCATTTGTCTCTATTTCCGGCATGGGTTATCCCAAGAGTCGAATCTTCAAAACCCCAAGGATTACCATAACGTTGATACAAGAACATGAGAGTACAACATCCTTGGGACAAATCCTCGTTCTGAACATCACGACTAATACTCAGTAAATCTAAAAATCGGTGTGGAGATACCGGTCTTGGTGACAAAGGATATCGACCTCTCAGGTTTCCGTTGAGGCCTGCATAACCTGCCATCTCCTCCAAGGTCGGCGTGAGCTCAAAATCTGAGAACCGGAACACATTGTGAGTGGGGTCCCAAAAAGGTATCAATGCTTCAATAATATCCTGCCTTGGCTTGATGTTCAACAACCCAACGAGACCGCCCAGAACCTTCACCACTGTCTCTCTACTACCCTTGCCTAAGTCATACCACCACAGATGGAGCTTCAAAGGGATCTCTTTAAGGACTGTGAAGGGTTCAATTTCAATTGTACTCATCCTGCACATTTATTTAAGATGATTTTAATGACTCAAAAGAAATGATCATTTTTTCAAAAGGATTACTTTTTAAGAAAACTCACATATTGGTTTTGCAAATACGACCCTTTAGCACTTCAAGGAGGAAGATTTTAAGGCTGTATCTGTTAAACGTAAGAAGTGACTCAGGGTAGCTATTCTTGCAAAAAATGGCCTTCCGGCATCCTTTTGGGACATTTGGCTATTTTTTCCAGACAAGAATGGCATCACCTAACTTATTTATGACAACACTAAAAAAACTTTTATTGTTTTGGGGTTATTTCTGCAAAAGGGAAAGTTGGACCTGATGGGGGTTGCCTATGTATCTTACATCCGGTGAGAATCAAACTGACGTAGTTCAGGTGAATAAAACAGCCTATTTTTGGGAAACAAGATGCAACCCATTTTTTTATTTTATCGGTAAATAAAACAAATTATTATATTTTTTTTAGAACAAAAATTTTTCTTTTTCCTTTTATTCTTTTTTTTTATTTTTCTCAAAAATTTGGCAGAGCTTCAGCAGTATTTGGACATTGGATTTTTCAAAGCAGGCATTTATGTCTCTCAAACAACTCATTATTTTTTCCCTAAATCTTCCTTATAAGCCGGTCAACATGCAAATTCGAAGCAAATGAATGCGCAAATAGCAAGCAAGATATATCATATTGGTCTTTATATTTCAGGTACTCCTGTCCTAGACAGACCCAACCCCTGTGTTGAGTCTCCAAAGTCAAATGTACATGATGCATACAAACGTTCCTACTAGGGATCCGTCATAAGGCTTTGTTTTTCTGGGTTTAAAAACCTGGATTTATTGTTCTAGACCTGGCTTACCCAAGCGGACAACTCGAGCCGAGGAGGGCAGCGTACCGGGGATACAGAAGCTCCGCCGGCTTAGCAACTTATCTGAACCTCGTTCTAAAAAGGGATTAGACTCTAGACAGAAAAGAAGTCACACGAAGTGCACCCTTCTTAATGATTTAGAAGACTCAGATAGAGGAAGGGATTCGTAACAGTTTATATATACAATTCAACAAATATCAAAGCGGTAAAGCACTTAACACATTAAGCATGATACATGTAGGAAAAATCAGATAACGCCAAATATAATAGTTATTCTAAGCTCGAATTTATAACCCTAAAATAGTGGTTCTGGGTTTCATCCCCAGCAGAGTCCCCAGCAGTGTCACACCTCCATTTTCACTTACTACAGGGAGTTTTTTCAATTAAAGGACAATCGAAATGGGATTATTATTAAAGGATTCGGAGTCGCCACTTGGGAGATTTATGGTGTCCCAAGTCACCGGTTTGAATCCCGAATCGAGGAAAAGGTTTTACTCTATTTAACAGTCGCAAACCAGAAATCCGAGTAAGGAATTCCGTTAACTCGGGAGAAGGTGTTAGGCATTCCCGAGTTCCGTGGTTCTAGCACGGTCACTCAACCGTCATATTCAGCTTAATTGTCTGATTTTAATACAATTTGAATCTATGTGAAAATTTTAGCTTTTAACCGCTTTTATTCAATTTTTAAAGAATATTGAACGTCGTTTAAAGCTTGTCTTTGGATCGCGTCACATGAAATGCACCCGCAATCCAGAACACATCCTATTCAAAATTTTGGGATTTGGATTTGGGTCACATGAAATGCACACCCGAGTTTAAGAAGGTAAAATTATTAAAGAACGTGCCTAAAAGCAATTAACGCGTTGTTAACTTTGTGAGGGCCATGAAATTTAGCTAAATGGCACACCTCGTGTTTAAATATTTTAAAGGCATAATTAAAGAGGACCACGCAATTTGTGATTTTATTTGGCATGGCGCACCTCAAATTTATTTCAAAGGCCAACCTAAAAGAACTACGATTTTCTATTAAAGTATTGTCTCTAAAAGGGCCTTAATTAATTAGCATTACTAATTATTGTTATTAGGAAACCTTTTATGGAATTCGAGCTTCAAACTGAGGTCCACACTTGAACAAGAGGAATGCCTCCTAATTCAAATATGCTACCTAGCTTGGAAAGCCCAAAACCCGAATTTTACAAACTTAACACCAATTCCAACTTTCAGCATTTTTGAGCTTCAAAATTAGCCAAGGAAGAAGGAAAATACTGCTTTTTCTATTAGAACTTGCCCAACTTTGGGCATCTAATTATGACATTGGGCTCAGTGTGAAGATGTTGAAGCTAGAATATAACCTGGACTTCCTGGGCCTCAGATTAATTGAATTAGAGGGGAAATGGGCCTGGCGCCTAGTTTTGGACAATCCTTACACAATTGGGCCATGTTAAATTACTTCTCCATAGCCAGACTGTCCAGGCCTTTACCAGGCCCAACGGAATCCATTAAACTATCAAATTATAGACTACTCGTCGTGATTCAATTTGATGTACATGAAACAATGGACTAGGAATTGAGATACAATTTCATATGTCAACTAAAATTAAAGCATTTATTCACGGAAGTTATTAATCTATGAATTAACACAAAAATTGTAGGAAACCATGATTAACTAAAATGATTATCACCTACATGATGAAATCAGTTCAACTAATCAAATTTAATCCTGTTAATACCCATGAAACTAACCTTAACATTCTAAATCTGAGAGCTAACAGTAATTTAAGTATCCCGAGCTTCACTTTTAACATGTGCATAATGAATGAATTAAACTATCAATTATGTTAGCGCATAGGAGATGCGGATCTGTGTAAATATACAAAAACTTGACCTCTCATTGATATAATAACCAACCAAACTAACTACAACAAGTCTGAAAAATTGCATACAGTCCGATTTTATACGCATATGAAATATGCTATAGGACACTCTTTCCCACAGTCAAGATAAAGGAACTCTAATCAATAATTGTAGCTCTAGATATATTTACCAAAGTTAAAATGGGAACAAAATAAATACAGAAATATGAACATAAACTCAGTCTTCATTTTCAGCACATTTAACGGTTACAAGTTCAACAATTAGTCCCCCACTATGAGCTAGAAAAAGTACCTAGAAATTGAAAACAGGATAGACAAATGAGGAATCAGCAGTAGGATCAGTAGCAGAATTAGTAGCAAGAACAGGAACCAGCAATGCAACCAACCCAGATTCAATTTCAAACCAAAGAAATGAAGTGTAGTAGTCCAATCCCACTCAGATGAATCAAAAGGAGTTTCAGAAACTGAAAATGAGTCAGAATTACTGGAAATTAATGGAATAGTAGTTTCTTTCTTTAGTTCTCAACCTTTAGCCTTATTTCAGTATCTTCAGCCTTTAAGTTTCTCCAAGAATGTTTTTAAACTCTCAATTTTTCTATGTCTACCCCCAAAATCTGAGTCCCTTTTAATACTCAACGAGCCAAAAATTTGCCCTCCATGACTTGGAAACTTGAAAAATCAAAGAAAATGAAATCAATATGATAGTAAAAAACTTCAAAGCCCATCCAAACTTCGATGCAACAGTAGTCTTTTAGTGCTTTCTTAAACTCTCTCTGTATTTTTTCAACTCTTACTCCCAAAAAATCCATGCCCTGTATGGTCAAGTCCCTATGTATTTAAAGACTAGAGTTCATCCCTTTCCCAGCTTTTAAGAGCACTTAAAGGCCTGGATTTCCACTTTCAATTAAGAAACCTTTCCCCCATCATATTCTCTGACTTTCCAGCCTACCAAGACTGTCAGTTCCACTATTATCCCCCTTTTCCATTATTTTAATTCAATTGTTATGGGCAGCATAATATTTAAATCCAAGCCTGCCCTGACAGCCTGTGCTGTCATGCCACTTAGTTATAATTTTCAAGCTAAACCCCCTAAATTCTGTGTTTGTTTATCTCTTAAACCCGAATATTAAAAGACATGCCAATCAGTTCCCTAAATCAGAAGCAAGAGGTGACTAAAACAAAAGGGTATCAATTTCTGAACCTGAAAGTGTTACCACTACACTGCCAAAATAGTTCTCATACAAACAATTCAGAATTGAAATTGACGTGAAACAATCAAGGACTGACTCTTTTGAAATTCAACCTTTGAGACAATTTAATCACCAAACGACTATACTAACTGTTGTTCTAATAACCAAATCAGAAGTTAAAACAAAATTGAAAACAAATTTATCATAACAGACTTAATTGAACCAGAAATTAAACAAGCTAAAGGAAAAATGTTGAGGAACACAGCTCACAAAACAACAAAAATCAAGAACAATGAAAGAAAAGAAAAGAGGAAAAATGAAACGGGATTACCTAAACTGGCCAGACTTCGAAATTCTTTCTTCGAATTTTTTATTTCAACCAAATGAGGTCTCAACCACGTGTTCTCAGATGAAAACACATGATCGAGGTCTCGTTTGGTCTTAATCATCTGCGTATCCACAAATTCTGGAACTTAACTTTTTCGGGTCTATTTTTATTTCAAATTCGACAAGTCACGGGGATATTCGAGGGGAACTAGTTGTGGATTTAGGGTGAGGGTAGTCCGCTGGTTGTATGGTGTCAATTTGGGGTCGATTGGTTAAACTAAGGTTCGACCGGACTTCTTCGATTCAAGATTTAAGACGCTTGGCCGAAATTCGAGGGAGATGGTTCGAATACTTGGAATGGGGAAGTTGATGCGAGGCTAGAGTGTAAATTTGGAGGTGTTAGGGCTACCAGAACCGTCGTGAG
The DNA here is from genome assembly GCA_026770625.1 of Nicotiana glauca. Classification (NCBI taxonomy): domain Eukaryota; kingdom Viridiplantae; phylum Streptophyta; class Magnoliopsida; order Solanales; family Solanaceae; genus Nicotiana; species Nicotiana glauca. The sequence goes on from MU724677.1 coordinate 54,804, forward strand.
GCGATTTTCGATGGGCAGAGGGCGGTGGGGGGAGATGGCGAGAGACAGGCTTGTCTCTGAGTTGTTAGAGACGAGAGAAGGGGGGTCTGAGGGGGGCTGGG
>MU724677.1:55750-121875 GCA_026770625.1 Nicotiana glauca
GGGGTCTGTTTGGGGACTTATATACGTAAAGGGGAATTGGATCCAAGTCGTTCGATCAAATGAAATCAACAGCTTGGATCGATTGACTTAATAAAACGATGCCGTTCAGACAAACTTGAGACCGGGTTGGTCTCTGATGGAACGGGTCAGGGCTGAACACAGGTTAGGGCGAAGGATTTCGATCGTTCGTTCAAATGGATTCAACGGCTTGGATTGAGATGCATGGAACGGCGTCGTTTGGCTAGGCTAGAGACGAATCGGATTTTGGCGGGTTCTGGGCTGGTTTGGTACGGGTTTAAATGGGTATTGGGTGTATATTTGGTTTGGGCTGGTTGATTTAAATTAAAATGACCCAATCTGATTTTCTTTTCTTATTTTTTTTCTCTTTTCATTTTTTTTCTAGTTAAAATAAAGATACAAACATAAATTAATTCTAAATGCAAATGTAACCTATTTTTGTATTTTTTTAATCGAATAAACATGCACACACGAACTCAAACAATTAACGAAAATATCACCAAAATTCAACAAAATTTGCACATAATAACACAAGCATTTTTATTTTGATTTATTGGGAGTAATTCATGTGAGGCAAAAATCACGTGCTCACAAAGCTAATTTGTAACGTTGGTTATGCCGAGGTTACTAATGTTATGTGGAGAGGACCCTTAGGTCATATTCCTAGTAAGTTGGTGTGTTTTTTTAAGGTTCAACGGTTGGTTGAGAAAAGGTGTTTGGCATACTTTGCCTTTATTGGGGGTGTGAGTGTAGATACTCCCATAGTTGATTCAGTCAAAGTGGTGAGGGAGTTCTCATATTTTTTTCCTGTAGAACTACCGGGCATGCCACCCTATAAGGATATTGATTTTGGTATTGAGTTGGCACAAGAGACTCAACCCATATCTATTCCACCACACCGCATGGCTTTGGCAGAGTTGAAGGAATTAAAGGAATAGTTACATGAATTGCTAGATAAATGTTTCATTAGGCCGAGTATTTCACCTTGGGGTGCTCCTGTTCTATTTGTGAAAATTAAAGATGGTTCCATGAGTATGTGCATTAACTACTTGCAATTGAACAAGTTTACAATCAAGAAAAAGTATACACTGTCATGTATTGATGATTTATTGATCATCTTCAGGGTACTAGGGTATTCTCGAAGATTGATTTGAGATCGGGGTACCATCAATTGAAGATCAGGGCTTCAGATATTCCTAAGACAAGTTTTAGGACCCGCTATTGGCATTATGATTTCTTGGTAATGTCTTTTGGGATAACAAATGCCCCAGCAATTTTCGTGAACATGATGAACAACGTGTTTCTACCTTATTTAATGATATATTAGTGTATTGTCGCAGCTGGGAGGACCATGGGAAGCATTTGAGGATCGTGCTTCAGACTTTGAGGGAGAAGAAGCTATATGGTATTTTCTCCAAGTGCAAGTTTTGATTAGACTCGCTAGTATTCTTGGGTCATGTGGTGTCCAATGAGGGGATTAAGGTGGATCCAATGAAGATTGTGGTATTTTAGAGTTGGCCCAAACCTTTTACCGCTACTAATATCAGGAGTTTTCTTCAAAATTTACAGACTTAGGCAAGCAGTAAAAAATCACCCTAATAGCATCAAATTTCTTCAAAGTTTATGGGAGTCCAACAATGAAGTCCATGGTATTACGCTCTCATTTCCACTCAAAAATCTCAAGTCTCTGAAGCAACCACCCGGCTTCTGATGCTCATACTTCATCAACTGGCAGTTCAAGCACCAAGCTACAAACTCCACTATATTTTTCTTTATTATTCTCCACCAATAGTGCTGCCTCAAGTACTGATATATCTTCATGGCACCCGGATCAATATCGCGAACTGTGGGCCTCCTCAAGAACCAACTCATGTAACTCATCCATATTAGGCACACAAATTCGACCATGCATACACAATAACCCACCATCTCCAATAGAAACCTCCTTAGCATCACTGTGCTGAACCGTGTCATTAAGGACAATCAAATGTAGGTCGTCATACTAATGCTCTCTGATGCGCTCATATAAAAAAGACCGAGAAACCATACAAGCTAGAACCCGACTAGGCTCCAAAATATCTAACTTCATGAACTGATTGGCCAAGGCCTAAACATCTGATGCAGGTGGTCTCTTGCCAACAGAAATATATGCAAGGCTACCCATACTCACAGCCTTTCTACTCAAGGCAATGGCTACCATATTGGCCTTTCCGAGATGATATAAAATCGTAATATCATAGTCCTTTAACAGCTCCAACCATCTCCGCTGCCTCAAATTTAGATCCTTTAGTTTTAACAAGTGTTGTGGACTCCGATGATCTGTAAATACCTCATAAGACCTGCCATAGAGATAATGCCTCTAAATATTCAATGCATGGAAAATGGCTACCAACTCTAAATCATGAATGGGGTAGTTTTTATCATAGGTCTTCAACTAGCATGAATCATAACCAATCACTCTACCCTCTTGTGTCAAGACACACCTAATACCAATCCGAAAAGCATCACAATATACTGTAGATGAACCCGATATTGAAGGCAAAACAAGAATTAGAGGTCTGGTCAAGGCATTCTTGAGATTTTAAAAGCTCTCCTCACACTCATTCGACCACCTGATTGGGAACTCTTCTGGGTCAACCTAGTCAAAGGCGCATTAATAGACAACAAACCCTCTACGAAGGGGCGATAATATCTGGTCAAGCCAAGAAAACTCCGAATCTCAGTAGTTGAAGATGGTCTGGGCGAACTCTGAACTGCCTCTATCTTCTTCGAATCTACCGTTATCCCCTCACTGCACACCACGTGGCCCAAGAATACTATAAAATTGAGCCAAAACTCACACTTAGAGAATTTAGAATAAAGATGCTTCTCTGTCACGACCCAAATCGATAGTTCGCGACGGGTACCTGAGTCCTACCTGTCAATCACCCTGAAGCATGCGTCTAAGATATAAACCTGAAAAACATCTGCTGAATTACGAGAATAATATACACGAAGGAAACTTGCCCAAAGGCATATGTACATATATGTGCAACATACGTAGGGCGAGCCGACAAGGTTGCTATAGACAATTATATACCTCAAAACTGGAAGCCATCAAGGCCACATACTATCCAACTAGAAATGCTATCTACATACCTCTAATAGAAAGATAATTGTACAAAGACGGGATTGAGCCACGTTATACCCCCCCCACACACACACACACATACATATATATATATATACACACACACACACACACACAAAGATATCGCACCAAAATCAAAAGCAGCTCCGGCACGCTAACTCTCGCTGATCAAGGATCCTAAGAAGGGTGACCGTTACCTTGCCTACCTAAACCTACGGGCATAAAATGCAGGCCCCGTGAAATAGGGCGTCAGTACATTTTATGTAAGGCATGAAAATTAGTATGTGTAAGACATAGATGAAATATGAAATAAACAAATTTATCTGTAAATCTGAATAACTTTATAAATTCTGAAATATTTAATGTCATGCACGTGCGTATAAATGTCATATCATGCATATGTAAGGGCGTACATAATATCATCAAGCCACTGAGGGCATCCCATCATATCATCTCGGCCACTGTGGGCAACATCATCAATATATACCAACTGATTAGGTGATGGTGCGCATATAATGCCATAGCCATTTTCCCATATCCCATATACAAATATATACATATAAATACGCGTGTATAACATCGTTTGATCATGGGTCAATGTACATGCATAAATGAATAAAACACATGAAAATAAATTAAAAAATTAATATTTTTCTCGGATAAACTTTATCAAATGCATATTATTTTGAGACCCATGAACAAAAGATATAATAATATGTCACATGGGGAATCAATAACAAAGAGACCCCTAGTATTTCTATGAATAGATTCGTTCGTAAAAATTGTGCATTTGCTCGTTTCTTCTGTATAACTTGGAACATGCTAAAAAAAAATAAGGGATGGCCTTAACATACCTGGAGTAGAGAAAATCCGTGTAACATTCTTGGAGAAGATTGCACCGTACTCCTTTAGAATCGCAAAATTTTAGGTCGCTGCGATTCTAACAATTCTCGTTGGAACTGTTTTGGTGCAAGAATTTCGTTGGAGCTTTTATGGATTGAGTATAGATTCTGTTCTTGAAGTGCTTTGAACTAGAAAGAAGGACTTACTCTGTGACTATGGCATTCTGGTTGTTGTCCAAAATGAAAGTGGAAACAAGACTTTATTAGTAAGTCTTAGTTATTAAATTCCAATAAACCTTAGAAAAATAGCCACCTAATGATAAGATGACTAAGAGTCATCCTCTTAGCTTAGTGGCTTTCTGCCACGTTTCTGTAGGTGTAATTTATTAAGTTGTTATCCACTTATTTGTTATTTGGGTAATGTCTTGTTACCCGGTAATTAATTAATTACCCGCATAATTTAAAATTTACCTAAAATTATTTAAAATTCTACTTATTTTTAATATACTTTATACACTATACTACCGTGTTCATATGGTACTTTGCATGGTAGTAGTTCATAATTATCAGGTATTATCGTTCGACCCATATTTTATTCCAAATTGGCCACTTTCAACGAAACTCGTTTTCTTTAATTCATGTACCCTTTATCTTTCGTGACAGTTACTTCTCGCTTGTTATAAATAGCGTAAATAAGTTTACCTCAAGATAATCTCATCCCCGAGTCTATGTCGATTAATCGATGACGAAACTTTTAACGTACGAAAATGCGAGATATAACATCCTTCCTTCCTTAGAAACATTCTTCCTCGAATGTTAAACTCCTCGAGATCTATATAACTTTTGGTAGGTTTGCCCTTATAACAACACGACTACCAACTCTTCCTGTAGATGCTTAATAATCCAATGCCACACAGGACCACAATCATCAATAACGAAAATAGCCTCACACGACCAATGACAATAACTTACACAAGAATCCGTACACATACCTTGATGTTATTTTCTCTAGAGGATGAAATAAGTAGGGATATCTAGACTTTATGTCTTCCTCAGCCTCCCAAGTGATTTCTTCAGCATTTTTGTTCCTCTAAAGTACTTTCACGGAGGCTACTCCTTATTCTGTAGCTTGCGGATTTGTCGATGTAGGACAACAATCGGAATTTCCTCGTATGAAAAGTCCTCTGTAATTTGTACATCATCCATGGTCACCACTCGGGTAGGATCGCCAATGCACTTTTATAACATAGATACGTGAAAAGCCGGATGGACAAACTCAATTCCGAGGGCAATTCTAACTCATAAGCTACTTGTCCCACTTTCCGAATGATCCTGTAAGGACCAATATACCATGGGCAAAGTTTGCCTTTCTTGCCGAAACTCATCACACCCTTCACAGGTGACACCTCGAAGAATACCCAGTCATTAACCCCAAACTCTAAATCTCATCGCCGCATATTAGAATATGACTTTTGACGACTCTGAGCTATCAACAGTCAATCCTGGATAAGCTTTACTATTTCTATGGATTGCTAAACTAGGTCTAGCCCATGTAATCCAGATTCTCTAATATCAAACCACCTAATAGGCAACCAACACTTCCGTCCATAAGGAGCTTCGTATGGAGCCATCTAAATTTTGGAATGGTAGCTATTATTATATGCAAACTCAATAAGCGGCAAATGATCATCCCAGCTACCCTTGAAGTCTATCACACAAGATCGTAACATATCCTCTAGTGTCTGAATAGTACACTCAACCTGTCCATCTGTCTAGGGATAAAATGTTGCGCTAAGACTTACTTGAGTCCCAAATTCTTTTTGAAAGGAATTGTAGAAGTTAGCTATAAATTGAGCTCCTCTATCCGAGATAATAGATACAGGGACACCATGTAGTCGTACTATCTCCTTAATATAAAGCCTTGCATAATCCTCTGAAAAATATGTAGTTCTAATGGGCAGAAAATGGGCTGACTTTTAAGTCTATCAACAATCACCTATATCGAATCAAACTTACGCTGGGTACGAGGTAAGCCTACTATGAAATTCATATTGATTACTTCCCATTTCCAAGTCGGAATATCCATAGCCTGCAATAATCTACCGGGTTTCTAATGCTCAATCTTAACTTGCTGATAGTTAGGACACTAAGCAACAAACTCCGCTATATCCTTTTTAATTCCGTCCCACCAATATACTTCCCTAATATCATGATACATCTTTGTCGCTCCTGGATGGTTAGAATAATGAGAATAGTAAGTTTCTCCCATAATCTGCTGACACAACCCTGCAACATTAGGGACACATAATCATACTCGATATCTAAGGACTCCACCTTCTGTAATCTCAAATGGTGTCTTCTTCTTCCGAGGGTGGTATCCCTATAATGAACTAACACCGGATCCTCGTACTGGCATTCCTTCACTTCAGTTACTAAAGAGGATGTTACCGTACCCTGAACAGTAATTCCAATATCATCTGACTCTAGTAACTAAGCTCCAAGACTAGCTAGCTGATGAATCTCATGGAATATTCCCCTCTTTTCAGACTGTAAATATGACAAGCTACCCATCGACCTACGGCTGAGGGCGTCGGCTACCACGTTCGCCTTCCCCTAATGGTACAAAATATCAACATCATAGTCTTTAAGTAGCTCCAACCATCTTCTTTGACGTAAACTCAATTCCTTTTGCCTGAAGATATACTGGAGGCTCTTATGATCTGTATGGATATCAACATGAATGACATACAAGTAGTGCCCTCACATCTTTAGTGCATGAATAACTGCGGCTAACTCTAAATCGTGTGTCGGGTAATTCTTCTCATGCTTTCTTAGTTGTCTAGAAGCATAAGCTACAACCTTACCATGCTACATCAGTACACAACCCAACCCAACACCCAAGGCATCACAATAGATAACTCAATCATCGGTCCCTTCTGGGAGTGTTAGAAGTGTTGCTGAAGTTAGTCTATCCTTCAATGCCTGGAAACTCCGGTCGTAAGCATCAGTCTGCTGAAACTTTGCTCCCTTCTAATTCAGCTTTGTCAAAGGTGCTGAGAGGGAAGAAAATCCCTCTACAAATCTCCTATGATAGCCTGCCAAACCTAGAAAACTACGAACCTCCATCGGTGTTGTGGGTCTAGGCCAAGTCTTTACTCTCTTAATCTTTTGTGTATCCATCTAGATGCCTTCACCCGAAATGATATGCCCAAGGAAAGCCATAGAGTTACCAGAATTCACATTTAGAGAATTTTGCATACAACGTCTACTTTTGTAGAGTTTTGAGCACAGTACGCAAATAATCAGCATGTTCAGCCTATGAACAAAAATAAACCAATATATCATCGATAAATACAGTTACGAACAGATCCAAAAAGGGCCTGAACACACGGTTCATAAATCCATGAATACTTTAGGGCATTTGTCAAATCGAATGACATAACATGAAACTCAAAGTGCCCATATCTGGTCCTGAATGTTGTCTTCAGAATATCTTCTTTCTTAACCCTTACCTGATGGTACCCGAACCTCAAGTCTATCTTTGGAAAACACTTGGCACCTTGCAATTGATAAAATAAATCATCAATCCTTGGGAGCAGGTACTTATTCTTGATCGTCACCTTATTTAACTGCTTATAATCAATAGACATCCGTAAGGAATTGTCTTTCTCTCTCGCAAATAACACAGGTGCTCTCCACGATGACGTACTAGATCTGATAAAACCTTTTTCAAGCAAGTACCCTAGTTATTTCTTTAACTCTTTCAGGTCCACGGGGGTCATTCTATAGGGGGAATAGATATTGGATGAGTATCTGGTAGTAGGTCAATGGCAAACTTAATTTCTCGCTCTGGCGGAAAATCTATAAGCTCATGGGGAAAAACATCGAGAAACTCATTAACCACAAGGATGGACTGAATGGTTGGTGACTCTACTTCCATATCCTGAACCCGAACTAAGTGATAAATACATCCCTTACTGATCATCTTCCTTGCCTTGAGATAAGAAATAATCCTACCTCTCGGCAATGATGTATTACCTTTCCACTCCAAATAGGCTCCCTTGGAAATTGAAATCGGTCTATCTTTGATCTACAATCAATATTGGCATGACAAGAAGCCGACCATTCCATGTGCAATATAGCATCAAATTCAACCATATCTAACTTAATTAGGTCTGCTACGGTAGATCGACCATGAACTACTATTATACAACCTCTATATACTTACTTAGCTATCACTCAGACCCCAAAAAGTGTAGACACCTCAAAAGGTTTAACTAATTCAGGTGTTATTCCAAACATACTAGCAACCAACAGAGTAACGTATGATAAGATGGAACCTCGATCAATCAGTGCATATAAATCATATGAGGAGACTGATAATATACCTATAAAAACACCAGGTGATGACTCCTGATCCTGTCATCCTACGAACGCATAAATGCGATTATGAGGACTGCTCGAACTAGATGCTCCACCTCTACCATGACCCATTGGTGCTTGTGGAGATTGCTTGGGGGCATACTGATGATGACGAACCAGCTATAGATCCCACTGGTTGAGACATGCTTACATCACCTTTCATCGTACAATCCCTTATAACGTAGCCCAAAGATAACCACAAGTATAACAAACACCTAATCCCATACGGCACTACCCGGTATGCTACTTACCACATTGAGCACATCGTGGTAAGGGCGGCCTCATCTGACTTGAATCACCCCTATACCGAGAACCTGAGCTCTTGGAATTGTGAACAAGCCCTGAATATGTGGAACAATCAAATCTCTTACTGCCAAACTGAGGGGGTGTGGTAGCCAATGACTGGGATGGATATCTCGGATATTATTGTCTCTAACTACCTCAAAACTCACCAGAAGTACCCGAAGACCTTGCTCTCTTATTCTAGGCCCTATCATGCTCACGATCAGCCTTCTATTTCTGCTTACGCTCCTCTACACCCTGAGCATACCCCTGAATATGAGAAATATCCCTGTCCGATTGAAGTGAGACCGACATACAATCATTAAGCAAGTGAGGCTATAATCCCATTACGAACCGGTGAACCTGATCCTCCATCTTAGATAGAATAGTGGGAGCATACCTAGCCAACAAATCAAACTGAAAACTGTACTCCCGAACACTCATGTTACCCTGCCGAAGGGTCAAAAACCTATTAACTCTGGCCCGTCTAAGCTCTGGTGGCAGATAATGACAAAGAAAAGCTTCTGTAAACTCCTACCATACTACTGGAGGGGCATCCTCACCTCTGGACAATTTTCAAGACTCGTACCAATTAACTGCAACATCTCGAAGTCTATAGGAAGCTAGCTCAACTGAATCAGTTGTAGTGGCCTTCATTACCCTTAACGTCCTTTTCACTCTATCAATAAATACCTGAGGTTCGTTGTTTGGATCTACTCCAGTGAATACCAGAGGGTTTAAATTGTTAAAGTCACAAACCATCAGACTGATAGACCTATGTGCATGACCTATACCTACTTCCTGACGCCGAGCCTGTGCGGCTACTTCTCGGGTTAACAGCTGCATAACATCTCTCATCTCCTAACTTGGTGCATCTGGCTGAGGAGCTGGACGTACAAGGTTGGGCGCTGGAGCTGGTGCCCTTCGGAGCTCTTCTGGAAAGGATGGGGTATGTCAAGTCTGAGATGGAATCTCATTATGAGACTTACCCTGAGCTAGTAATTCATGACACTCGACTAGTAGCATCGCCAGCAACGGACTTTCCCTTCTAGGCGGCTATAGTCTTTGGAGGCATCGCTAAAAATATAACATATCATTAGGAACATGGATTCTTATATCGCACGATCTGAGATAAAAAGAGAGGATAACATCCTATATGTCCTGTAGCCTCCTGTCTATAAGTGTGGTATACAACACACCCATAAATAAGACTCTACTAGACATAGCTTGTAGACAACCCTAGGACAGAACTGCTCTAATACCACTTTTATCACGACCCAAACTGATGGGCTGCGACAGGTACTTGGGTCCTACCTGTCAACCACCCCTAAGCATGCATCTAAAATATAAACCTGAATAACATCTGCTGAATTACAAGAATAATATACATGAAGGAAACCTGCCCAAAAGGCATATGTACATGTGCAACATATATAGGGCGAGCCGACAAGGCTACCATAGATAACTATATACCTCAAAACTGGAAGCCAGCAAGGCCAAATACTATCCAACTAGACAAACTATCTACATACCTCTAATAGAAACATAACTGTACAAATATGGGACTGAGCCACGTTATACCCATATATATACACAAACATATCGCACCAAAATCAAAAGCAGCTCCGGATCAAGTGTAGCACGCCAACTCTCACAGATCAAGGATCCTAAGAAGGGTGACCGTTAGCTTGCCTACCTAAACCTGCGGGCATGAAATGCAGGCCCCGTGAAATAGGGCATCAGTACAAAAAATGTACTGAGTATGTAAGGCATGAAAATCAGTACATAAAAGACATAGATGAAACATGGAATAAAGAAATTCATATGTAAATCTGAATAACTTTATAAATTCTGAAACATTTATAATGTCATGCACGTGAGTATAAATGTCATGTCATGTATATGTATGGGCGTACATAATATCATCAAGCCACTGAGGGCATCCCATCATATCGTCTCGACCACTTTGGGCAGATCATCAACATATACCAATTGATCAGGTGGTGGTGCGTATATAACGTCGTAACCTTTTTCCCAATCCTATATACATATAAATATGTGTATATAATGTCGTTTGGTCATGGGTCAATGTACATGCATAAATGAATAAAACATATGAAAATATGTTAAAAATCTTAATATTCTTCTCGGATAAACTTTATCAACTACATATTATTTTGAGACCCATGAACAGAAGATATAATAATATGTCACATGGGGAATCAAGAACAAAGAGACCCCTAATATTTCTATGAATAGAGTTGTTTATGAAAATTGTACGTTTGCTCGTTTCTTCTGTATAACTTGGAACATGCAAAAAAGAAAGAAGGGATGGCCTTAACATACCTGGAGTTCGGAAAAATTTGTATATATATTTTTTGGAGCACCGTACTCCTTTACAACCGCAAAATTTACGTTGCTACGATTGTAACAATTCTCATTGGAATTTTTTTGATGCAAGAATTTCGTTGGAGCCTTTATGGATTGAGTATAGCTTCTGTTCTTGAAGTTATTTGAACTAGGAAGAAAGACTTATTCTATGACAAAGGAATTCTGGTTGTTTTCCCAAATGAAAGTGGAAACAAGACTTTAGTAGTAAGTCTTAGTTATTACATTCCTATAAACCTTAGAAAATAGTCACCTAATGATAAGATGACTACGAGTCATCCTCTTAGCTTTGTGGCTTTCTACCACGTTTCTAGAGGTGTAATTGATTAAGCATTTATCCACTTATTAGTTAATTGAGTAATATTCCATTACTCGATAATTAACCAATTACCCGCATAATTTAAAAATTATTTCAAATTACTTAAAATTCTACTTATTTTTAATATACTTTATACACTATACTATCGTGATCATACGATACCTTTATAATTATCGAGTATTATCGCTCGACCTGTATTTTATCCCAAATTGGCCACTTTCAACGAAACTCATTTTTTTTAATTCGTGTACGTTTATCCTTCATGACACTTACTTCTCGCTTGTTATAAATAGCGTAAATACATTAACCTTAAGATAATCTCATCCCCAAGTCTACATCGATTAACTGAAGACGAAACTTTTAATATATGAAAATGTGAGATGTAACATTCTCCCTCAACGTCTGTAGTACAATCCTCAGATGCCGCGTATGATCATCCTGGCTACGAGAGTACACTATTATATCATCAATGAATACTATGACAAATGAATCAAGATACAACTGGAATACACTATTCATCGGATGCATGAATGTTGCTAGGGCGTTAGTCAGCCCAAAATACATGAAAAGGAACTCGTAGTGACCATAATGACACCTAAATGTTATCTTCAGAATATCAAAATATCTGACCACCACCTGATCAGCCTCCTTCTCTAGGGCGACCACAAGCTGCCTGAGACTCACCCCAAGCTGGCTAAGTCGGTGGTGAAATAACTAGTGCGAAAGTCATAGCTCCACATATGTCCAAACTCTGCTGAATAAGACCTCCTAAAAGATAGGGACAATACCTCAACATATGTCCAAAATCTCCACACTCGAAGCAACCTTGATCATTTTATAGCGGTTGGACCTAAATCAAACCCCAAAAAGTAGAATAACTACTAGAAGGACCTGGTACAGATGAACCCTGAACAGATGGAACACAGAATGAACTCTGAGCTGGGATGAAACTGAGAGATGACTGACCCAGATGAGCACTGTATGAACCATGGCTAGCTGATGCACCATGATAAACCAAAATGAACCATTTGAGCGGGCTTATAAGGATGAACATTGTTGCGGTAGGATTGTCCTCTAGATGAGGCACTAGTAGAACCACCCAAACCATGAGGCCTCTTGGCCTCCCTCTCCTCACACTCCTGACTATGAACCTGTTCTAAGCAACTAGCAATATCAACCACCTCATCGGACCTCGCACCTGATGCAATCTCCCGAGTCATGACGAAGCATAGTCCATAGTTGAGGCCATCAATTGACCTCCTAATCCTCTCCCTCTCAGTGGGAACTAACCATGTCGCATGACGAGCTAACTCTAAAAATCTTATCTCATACTGGGTCACTGACATACCCATTGGCATAGCTTCTCAAACTGCCTACGCAACTCCTCTCTACGAGTTTGAGAAAATAACTTCTCTAAGAAGAGAACTAAGAACTCATGTCACATAAGGCTGCCCCATCAGCTAAAAAGTAGTGAATAAAACTCCACCGGCCTCCAAAATACATGCCGTGCGAAGGATCCGCTGGAACCTGCCTATAAAATCCTGAGCATCCTTTGACTCGGCCATACTAAGCTTTGGAGGCTTAAGCCTCCCAAACTGCTCTAGTCTCTTCTGCTCCTCATCACTCATAGGTACGCCAACCTAGGCCCGAGTAGCTGCAGCTGGCTAGGCTAGTAGTACCCTCCAGTGTCTGGAGTCCCTACACAACATGCTTTGGAGTACAAATGGTAAGAGTCTGAGCACCTCCCTCGGTCTGAGAAGTGGCTAGTGCGGCCGGAATTGAAACTGCCTGAGCAAGGCTAGTGCATATAGTCAATACTTGGGCCAAAGCCTCCTGAAGGCCTGAAATCACAATGGGCATGATTGGTGCCTGAGCTAGTCCAACCGGCTCAACCACATATAGTAATTACTCATCAGCTGGAGCAACTGGTGGCTCCATAGGTGCTACTGTAGGTGTAGTGCGACCCGTACCTTGGCTTCTACCGCGGCCCTAGCTAGTGGTACTAGTGGTCGTCTGCAAGATCTGATCGCACGTGTCCTTACCATTATTGAGAGAGTACAATAATAGAAGTTTAGTTATAGGATCAACAAATCTGCACAACAAGAATATAAGAAAGTGAAGTTTCATACAGACATCTCTTTACCAATCTACAAGACTCTACTAAACCCGCACATGACTCATGAAACCTAAGCCTAGTGCTCTAATACCAACTTGTCACAGTCCAAAATTCCAACCTATCATGATGGTGCCTAACACATTACTAGGCAAGCCGACAATCATATAACAACTATGCATATAGTTAGAAACATAGTTTAATAAGTTCAAAGTTATTATATAAAAAAGAGACAAGTAAGCACTATTACAACTCCACAACAAGCTAGTTGGATGGTGAGGAAATTGCTGGAAGCAAGAGGAGACTAAGTCATATACAGGGCACCCCACAAAAACAACATTCTATGATCAGACACTGTTACAAGAAACTCTTGGGAACTCATTTTAAGGTAAACGGGAATCACTCTATGTACAATAATGCTGCTAGACCCAAGGCTGTATTTACCCTATAGGTATCATTGTATGGGAACCTCAATGCATCATATAAAATTGCAAAATGGGGACTTAATATTGATCAGACTTGTGTTCTATGTCATACTACAACAGAAACAAGTGAGCATCTTTTCCATGAGTGTACTTCCTCTCAATAGTTATAGGGAAGATTGATCTTATAGCTACAAGGACCAATACCTCTGAGAGCTAATGCCAATCAACAACAAGAGTGGTTGTACAACAATGTAAAAGGGAAATCTACCAAAGCTCAGATAGTGAAACAGGTCTACACATAAACTATATATGCAATATGGACTAAAAGGAACTCTACGATATTTGAAAAAGTGGAAAAAAGGTGGATAGTTTAGCTAGAGAAATTGCTTGTGTATGTAATGTGAGAGCTACTATAAAGACTGGTTATATACGTAACCAACTGCCTTTCTAGCAAACTATAACAAATAGGAGACTTGGGTGTAGTTACATGACTATAGGATCTTTACTTATATTTTTAGATTCAGCAAGCAGAGTTGTAGCTTGTTGTATTTTGTAAAGTTTTCCAATTGGTGATTAATGAAAATAGTTAGTTACCAATAAAAAACAACTACAACTCAGCTACAACAAATCCCCAAACCCCGGTGTCACTTAGTACATGAGCTATTAATGTTACCATAGTCTATAACTCTAGTACTACTGTTTGAGAAAATAGAACAGTACTAAAATAAAATGAATGAAAGAGAGCCAAGGTCTGCGAGCCTCATAGCAGCTACCTCAAGGCCTCCAACTCTAGCAACCACCGCATCCAGATGTACCTGGATATGCACACAAAGTGCAAAGTGTAGTAAGAGTACAACCGACTTAATGTACTCAATAAGTAACATGACTAACCTTGGGCTGAATGCAGTGACGAGCTCAGAAAGATATAGGTTGAATCAAAATAATGAAAACATAGATATAACAAGTTAATGATAGTAATAACTCATAGAACTTCCATATAAAGCTTGTACACAATACAGAAACTTAGGCATGCTTTCAAGTTCAACAATTTAAGCTCAACACTGATAAAACATGCCAAATACAGCTAGCATAAGGTATTACATCTCTATGCTTACATGTCAAATATGCATGTCAAATTTAATGTATCACAACGATAATTTCATGTACTCACACTCTCCGAGTACTCAATATGTCTGTCTCAAACTCCCACTCATCATGCACAATCACTCAGCAATATGTATGTACCTGCGCTCGCTACTGGTATCTCAGACTCTAGAGGGGTAGATCCTGCCCAAGAGCTAATATATATCCAATATGGCCTGCTATGGAGTGAAGCCCGATCCTATAATAATAAATAAGCCAATAAGGCATGTTGCAGCGTGCAACCCGATCACCAATATCACTCACAATCCATTGCTCGGGCCCAAACTTAGTCATCAATATCTCTAGTCTCACGGGCTCACAAATCTTATACCACTCAGTGCAAATAAGGATAATGGTGTAACAGTAAATGATAGCAGAGACTGAAATATGATATGCATATGAATAAATATAATAGAGTACGTAATTGCAACTTAAGAAAATAACTCAACAGCAAAAATGATCGTAGTGGGTCCTAAAATAATAAGCACATAGCCTAAACATAATTTCTAACATGGATCACATCTCAATACACGTAGGAATTACATAGATAGAAGCAAGACTAGATAACTACACAATACCACCAAATCAACTGAGTCATAATTACCATGGTGCATGCCCACACCACTGTCACCTAGCATGTGCATTATCCCAACACCAACCATATAGTATTCCAGGGATTCATAAAACTTTACCATATTTAGAAGTGTAACATACCTCAAAATGAGCAACTCAATGCTCCAACAAACCCTTGCCTCACTAATTGGCCTCCAAATGACTCGGATCTAGTCACAAATAACTTAATATAATAAATACAAGCAATAGGAATCAATTCTATACAATAAGGCTAATTTCTTTAACCAAATTCAAAAGGTCAACCCCAGGCCCATGCCTCAAAACCTGACAAAATTTGCGAAATCTGAACACCCAGTCAATAATGAGTCCAACCATACCAAAATCATCCAATTTCGACCACAAATCGACCCTCACATACCCAAATTCCCAAATCTTACTCTCCAATACCTAGTCAAAAATCCCCTAATTTCACCTAAAAACACATAATCTAGGTATAAAAATCAATGGGTATTCAATATTATTGGACAAAAGTGATCAAAGGTTACTTAGCTCTTGAATTAGAGTGAAATCCCTCTCAAAAGTTGCCACAAACCGAGCTTCCAAAGTCCAAAATTGAAGAAAAGACTCAAACCCTCATTTATATCTATTCACCAACGAAACCGATCCTACGGTCATGATCTATGCTTCTGCAGAACCTCTCCTGCATCTACGCATCCGCACATGCGGTCACCTCGTTCATCTGCCACCAAGGCGAAGCTGCTAAGCTCCGCACCTACGGACTCCTCATCACAGAAGCGCTTTCTCTACTGTGGAAAATCACCCGCTTTTGTGGACCTCACTACCTCCCCTCCATTCTTTACCTTCTTACCAAAACGTCGCATCTGTGGTACCGCATCTATAGCCACTCCCATCTCCGGTGTGAACGCATAAGAACTAAACCAACAAATTTTGCATAAGTCCACAACTTACTCCAAAATCAACTTGAATCCCCCCCGAGGCCCCCGGAACCCCATCCAAACATACCAACACATCTTGAAACATCATACGAACTTAGTTGAGGCCTCAAATCACATCAAATCATATCAAAAATACAAATCGCACCCCAATTCAAGCCTATTGAAAATAATGGATTTTCAACTTCTACAATCGATGCCGAAACCTATCAAACCAGCTTCGATTGACCTTAAATTTTCCTCACAAGTCTTAAATTACACAACGAGCCTCTTCCAACTTCCGAAACCAAAATCCAAGCCCAGTATCAATAAAGTCAACTCTCGGTCAAACTTCTTAACTTTCCAAACCTTCAAAACTTTTTGCCAATTCAAGCNAATTAATGGGTATTGAATATTATTGGACAAAAATGATCAAAAGTTGCTTAACTCTTGATTTATAGTGAAATCCATCACAAAAATTGCCCTTAACCGAGCTCGACAAGTCAAAATATGAAATAATACTCTAACCCATGATTTGGGATTTTTTAAAACTGCCCAAGTATGCCTCCTTCGTGAATACAGAAAGTGCCTCGTGCTCATGAAGCACAAAGCTTTCTTGCTGAAAATTCCTCTTACGCGAATGTGACATCCCAGTCGCGAACGCGATAACCTCTGACCCTAAGCCTATGCAAACGCAAACGGGACCGCATTCTCGCGAATGTGAACACTAAATGCCCAATGCCCATGATGGCATCACCTTTTTACGTGAATGTGGAATCCCACCCGCAATTGCAATGAACAAAACCACTAAACCTTCACAAACGCGAAGAATAAAATCCTCCTGGCCCTGAGCAAATATATGAAAATGCAATATCTTCATCGTGAACACGGTGAAGACTGTGCTAGACACCAGATCAGCAGTTCTATATGGCCAAAACTCAATCCAAATCAATCTGAATCTCACCCTGGGCCACCGGGGCCTCGGGTGCCCTATCCAAACATACCAACACATATTAAGACATTATACAATTTTAGTCAAAGCCTCACATCAAATAAAATCAAAAACACAAATCGCACTCCAATTCAGGCTTATTGAAATTAATGGATTTCCAACTTCCAAAACCAATGCCGAAACATATCAAACCAATTCCGATTGGCATCATATCTTGCACACAAGTCATAAATAACACAATAGACATATTTCAACTCCTAGAACAAAAATCTGAGCCTAGTACCAATAAAGTCAACTATCGGTCAAACTTCTTAACTTTTTAACTTTCGCCAATTCAACCCAAAACGACCTTTAAACCTCCAAATGAACATCTGGACATACTTGTTCTCACAGTATCTTAGCAGTTAGAGAACCTGATTTCCTATACAGGTTATTTTTACAGTCTGTTGCTTACAGTGGAAACTTATAGAAAATCTAGTTCTCTAATTGTTCCCACAGTAGCTCGACAGTAAATAAAGAACACAAAGTATTTTTACATGGAAAAATCCTAACTCAAGGGGAAAAAAACCACGACCTACTCTGGTAAGATTTCAACTTCACTAACTTGTAAACACCTATTACAAGCCACTTTGTAATGACTCTATTACAAAGAATCAACTCAACTAACTTGTGATACTCTTACCACAATCCACTTTGTCACTCTCTAGTTACAAAGATTTTAACTTAACTAACTTGTGATACTCTTACCATAAGCCAATTTGTAACATTCTAGTTACAAAGACTTTAACTTATGTCTAAACCTAGTCACAACATAAACTCATAAAGTTTACGGATTTTACAAGAGGGTTTCCTAAAACACAGCTTCTAATAAAGCAAGATAGTAGTTACAGTGAAAAACAAATAACAAAGACTCAACAAACCTAAGGACTTAAGATATCTTCAATCTTTGGATCTGGTCCTTGAGGTTGCAGCAGCTTTGTTCTTGAGAGAGGAGTTTCTAGCACTTGAAAGAATATAACTGAAAGTGTTCAAGTCTTTCTTGTGCCTTGGACCAGGTTGTTATACTACAAAAGACATCACAATAGTGATGTCAAATCTTGGTTAGTACATGACTTTTCTTAATATGAAGTGACTGTTGCACTATCTGTTGCACTGTCGCGTGTACAGTTGTAGGCAGTCACTTTCTGTAGTTGCTTTCCAGCTGTATAGTTGACTTATACTTCTATCAAGGGAACACCAAGTAATTAGGTCCCTAATCTGGTTCTTGTGAATCTAAAGGCACACTGCCCAGATTATCTTGAGTCGATTAACTTGAATGATTAAACCATGCATGCTTCAAGTCCTTTATCTGTTTCTCTCATGAAGTAAGTTGTTTTACCTTCCTTGATTGTATTTATACGTGTGTAACATCACTTACAATGATGTAAGCAAGGTAGGTAAAAATCCTTCCATAGAAAGTTGATTGTTGCACTGTTCCTGTATAGTGGCGTGTGCATGCATCAACTTTCCTGCTGGAGAGTTGACTTCATACAATCTCTTCGGGAACTGGTAGGGATCTGTTACCTCAGTTGTTCCTTCCGCTCTGAAGAGTTGAGTTATATCCCACGTTGGATCCTAACATGGAACTTTGTGATCTCAAGGTCTTGTAAATATGTAACAGGTTCCTTATCTAGTTCTGGATAGTAAGTTTGTTAGATCATCAAAACATAAAGTAAAGTACTTATGCTCAAGGTACTTGTAACCTATCAATTTCCCCTTTTTGATGATGACAAGCTTAGAATTGATATTCCCCCTGAGAACCAGATCTCCACATTGTTCCCCCTACGAATCAGCCATATTCCCTATAAGAATCAAACCTAAGGAGCTGATCACAACTAGTTCCTCAAGATTGTTTGGCAAATCATCAAAACTCAACGTACCACAACTTATCAGATTCGGCACCGGGATGGTTCCCGCAAGTACCCTCGTGAATTTCTCGTAGGACGTAATCGGTATCTCCCGGACCTAAACATACTGCCAATGTCATGCTCCATTTTTCCTTGCATAGTTCGGGTTTCGATATTCATGGGGAACAACTCATTTGCTTTTAGGAATCGAGTATTTGAAGAGTCGCCATCTAACGAATTACGGTGCGTTAGGGAACCTAGAGAGATTAACTCTTGGATTGGTTTGCATTACCAAAGATTTAGGGTAAGGGCTCAAAATAACCTTAAGGGAAAGGCATTAGGCACCCCTCACAGTCCATAATGGTGGGTCCCGGTCGAAATTAACTTATGAATTAGTCCATGAACAAACAAATAATTTTCAAACACATAATTGCAGATAAGAGCAACTTGGATATTATATGACTCAGATAATAGTAAAACATTTGAACGAGTTGTATACAAATAAAACAAAGTTTTAAACACAAGTAATTTGGGAAATGAGGGCCCTAGGTTGGTTAGCCTACATGATCCCCCCACACAATGTCCAGTAGACACTCCTCAATGAGGGGTTACACGTGACATTAGAACGTAGTCATCATATCCTATATCTACCTTTTTGACCCTGTGGTCATAGCCTAAACTGTGCTAGTAAACTTGCGATGCCTATGCATGCACTACCCGTCCCATCCTTGTGGTTTTAGGACCTCTAAATCTGGGCAGTTCTAGATGACCTCTAAGGTGCTTAAAAGGAGAAAATTCTAGGCGACCGTGCAAGAACACATAAAACTTAACAGCTAAACACAGAAAGAGACAGTTAAAAGGCCCAGGTTTATCTCCACAAGTAATATGCATAGGCAACACGTCTCAAACACAAACAAGATTTGTTTTTGTTTAGAGAAAAGGCCTAAACTGGACGTCTAAATGGATGTCAATGCACAGAAAAATGCAACCCTGTTTTTATAAACTCGATAGTAAGGCCCTAATCAATTTTATCTACTGATTTTAACCTGTTAAATCTGTACAACTTCAATTAGTAGAAATACAGTTTCAGAATTGCAGGATTTGAAAACGCCCTATAGGCTTGCCTACACGCTGAATAGTGATGCCTAAAAGCAGGATAACTACGTGATAAAACAATAAGCATATTTTAAAAAAAATGAACTCTTAAATTCATATAGGCATGGTTTCTAATAGTAAATTAGAGCATTATTTGAAAGAATTCATTTCAGGAAAAACAAACTATTAATTAGACCAGCTTCAAAGTAGACTACTCATGAACTGGATTGACTTATTAAACTAAACTAATTTTTAGATCTATATGCAAAATTTCTGATGTTGTTCCCTATGAGTATGATATCTAGTTGTTTATAAAGTTATAGGCATAATTTCTAGTGGAAATAAATGTAAACAACCATTGGAACAGAAACTTGAACTTGATCATATGCTTAAGTATGATATTTGTTTGTGAAGTTGATTGTAAAATCTATAGTCATGATTTCTAGCGTAGTGAGGCAAATATAGAAAATATATGAAATCCTATAGGAATGGTTTCTAACATAGTATGGCAGACATAGAAAATATGAGATCCTAGAGGCATGGTTTCTACCCATATTACCTCACAAATATGTAACTACCCACCCTATTTTACTAATCACCCCACTATTCGCTTACAACTTATTGCAAACCAGATGAATGAATTACATAGTAAAAAAAAGAAGAAGTTACACCATAGGGAGCCTGAAGCAGGCCCAAGTTATTTCCCAAACCTCCAATAGCCTCAAATGACAATTTCATAGACAATATCATTGTCTAGGTGCGTCAGAGTTCCCTAAGGATCTAAAGGATCCCGGGCAGTGTTCACACCTAGACTTTGTAACCAAATTTAGTAAGTGTAGTGTGGAAGGGCCAGCCTCAGTGTGCTAGAGTTCAGAGGGTTCTCAAAAGGATCCCAAGGCAGTACACACATTGGAGGGGATAGAACCTAAGAACTTAGGAATAGAGTGAGAGTGCTTGACATAGTTTGAAAGGGTTTCAATAGGAAAACAGTGTCAAAAAAGAGACTTAGTTGAAATAACTTTGTAAGCCAGAGGGTTGTTCGAAAAACAACTTTTGAAACAGTGGTGTAATTAAACAAATAGCCATTCTGCCAAACAAGTTCAGCAATACTCAAATAATAGTCCTTCATATAGGGGAATGGGAATTGGAGACACTTAGAGCACATAGTATCAAGAGCATAGCAGTTTTTGTGGGGTTTAAGGGATTAGGGGATAGCTATTGGTACCAATACAATAGGAGTTTCAGAAACAAATCACAGAATCAGCCTTTTAAAGTGACAGATCAGCTTGCACATCAAAACTGGATAACAAGTAGACAAGCATTCAAAGAAAGGTAGAGTCATGTTGAGACAAGCTACTAGGGAGGGGGTAGAACATGTTCTAAAAATCCATGAGAAGGGGCTAGACTAGAATGCTTGATGAAGCAGTAATGTAAACATGTCAATTGCATGTTGAACAACAGAACCATAGATAGAAACAAACTAGAAACATGATAAACTGAAGTAGTAAAATAAACATATTGGTTTTGAGACTTGAATTGAAATCAGAACATAGCAGTAGAGAGATTGTAAACACAAAGTGAGGAATAGGAAAGCACAATAGTTAGTCTTGGCTTACAGCCAGCTAACTCAGAATGATAGCAAGTAACCAAAGAGAGAGCAGAAAAGTTTTGAGTGTGAGAGAGCTTTTTTGAACTAAATGTGTTCGTACATTTGTGTTAATAAGAGAGTATGCATATATAGTAGTTCAACACTAGGTAAAATAAGGCAAGAAATACAATAGTATAGTAATTACGGAACTCAGAACCAATTAGAGCAGAATCAGTACAAGTACTCCCTTAATTTAAGGGAATCAGTTCAAACGGTAAAAACAAGTAACAAATAAGAAAAGAAATCAATGTAGGGCCAAAAAGGAAAGATTTCAAACACAGTAAGTATAGGGTAAATAATTAGGGCTAAGTTCAGAAAAACTCTAATTAAAGAGATAGTCAGTAAGAATAAATTACCAATGTGGACAAGGTGGGAGAATCAATCAAATTGAATAGAAAGGGTAGGAATCGAAGGTTTAAAGTAAGGCCTTACAATCAAACCATGCAAGAGGAAATCCAGAATCTATCAAAGAGGAAGTCATGAGTCAGTGTTTAGCATATAAATAGAGCAAGATAAAGATAACCAGACATAGCAAGCAAAGAGGCAGGTCTTGAATAGTCAAGATGAACACAAGCACAATGAGTTGATGTAAGCTAGGCTAAGGAACTCAGTAAAAAACATATTTGATGCAAGATAGTCACAGAAACTCAAACGAGAACCGGCTAGTCATAAAAATCAATGAAGAAACCTTGAAAATTAGGGCTTTCAGCATAGACGAGTTAAAGATGTAGTAAAATCATAGAATCAGTCAAAATATGCTAGAAATAGAAGTTTAAACACAATGAGTCAGTTAAACAAGGTTTTAAAAGAAGTTCCGAAACCCTAATGTTTTAGAAGAATGTGAAAAATTCTTGAAATCAACGGTTCTTGTAAAGAGTTCCAAGGGAAATGTAAAATATTAAAGAAACAAACTCAAATCGTCCTAGCTCTGTACAGATCTAGGAGGTTTAAAAAAGAAATTAAGGTTTTCAAAGAAACCCATTTAGAGATGAAGAACCTGCTTAGAAAACCCAAGGATCGTTACAAATACAGCATGATTTTGCTTGAAATCATACTGGAGTAGCCAAGAACAGACAGGTGACGAACCCTAGATACAAGTCGGTATGGCCCTGGGCCCTTGAAACCTTAGAAGGAAAGCATGGCGTGAGAGAAGCCATTGGAGGTTTGTGTGCGGTGAAATCAGGGAGGTCGATTTCTCCTTGACAAAATACTGTAAAAGGAAATCCCGAAAGCCCGGGATCCTGAGCCAGTCATTTCCCTCTGGATCGATTGATGCCCTGCCAAGGATAATGCCAGCCGAAGTCCCGACGAACATAGGAATTTCTCGAAGAGTACCTCCGGGTTCGACCAGGTCTATTCGAGCGGTTTGATACCGGCCCGCGCATACGTCATAACGCTAGCTGGTTGTCTCATCCCATTTCTCTTGACACGTAATGTATCTTGTACTAATTTTGGGCTCCCCCTTTCTATAAAAGAGAAGTCGCTAACACCCTGTAAAGGGGGCCCTAACTATTCTACACAAGTGCAAAAATATCTCTTTCTCTCTCTCTCTCTCTCTCTCTCTCTCTCTCTCTCTCTCTTCTTTCTAAATTGCTTGTTCTCATTGGCCCGAGGACATTCTAATATTTACAGCTTTCATATTTATTCGTCGTTTATTACTTGGTATTGGCCATAAAGGGCCTTGCTTGATTATATTCTAACTGTTATCCCATTCCCAACTACCCCCGATACCTTGAGCTTGACCCAAACGTCTACCCCGAGGCCCTTCACCGACTAGTCCTGCGCCCGGGCAACAGGTTCCTTGCCTCGCTCAACTCCCCTTTTTAGTCCGTATCCCCTTGGTAAAACAAGCCCGGACAGTAAGCCTTCAGGTTCAAGTATTGTCCCGTTTTAGCTAGCATTTCATCATTATATTTCTTATTTTTAGCATCAGCTGCTCTAAACAACTAGCTCGAGAATAGATCACGTATTTTTAGAATCATATTTACAAATTCAATTGTTGTTATCATTTTCATGGTAAACAGTTTGCATCCACCGTGGGGCTAAAAATAATAGTGATTATTTTCTTGCCAGTTTCATTGCACAAACGCATGTTATCTTTCATACTTTTTCTTGTCCAAGATCCTTCGATTTCAACTCAAAATGTCTGGCTCGGTAAACAGAGTCGAAGATGATAACCTCGAAGATCACGGGGAAAATATCTTGCTTGTCTCGGCCGCAAGAGCACCACCGTAGAATCCCAATAACGCGCCCGGACCAATTCTAGCAGACGCGGATTCGCAGGACACACAACATGTTGATGAAACTTCTCACACCGATAGAAGCATACGACACAGCGACCGACAGGAAGCTCAAAAGACCCCAGCCTGGGAAGAATAGGAAGTTAGTCTTCACGTTATTTTTGAGATGTTGCCGGTACAATAGCTGGCCATCGCTCAGTTACAAAGCCATCTGAAGACTCCTAGCATGGCAGCGCCGGAGACATCCCCCCCCCCATGCCAAGCAAGCACGCAAAATATCAAGCAATAACGGGTCCGTGACTGACCCAGGCATAGTGAAGATGCTCGAGGACCTAACCAAAAGGATCAAATCAAGTGAAAAAATCATTGCATCCAATGATAAAAAGGTCGAAACCTACAACTCTAGGGTCGATAAGATCCCAGGTGCGCCCTCGATCCTCAAGGGTTTGGATTCAAAAAAATTCATACAGAGGTCATTACCCGAGAAAGCGCCCCAGAAGCCTATTCCAAATACGTTAAGAATTCCAGAACTCCCTAAGTACAACGGTACCACCGACCCTAATGAACACGTTACTCCCTACACCTACGCAGTAAAATGCAACGATATAAAGAATGACGAGATTAAGAACGTATTGCTGAAAAAATTTGAAGAAACGTTTGCCAAAGGGGCCATGATGTGGTATCACAACTTGGCTCTTGATTCCATATATTCATCCGCCATGCTAGCAGACTCCGTCGTAAAGGCACATGCCGGAGCCATCAAAGTAACAACAAGGAAGTCTGATGTTTTAAAAATCAAGCAGAGAGAGAATGAGATGCTGCGGGAATTCGTGTCCTGCTTCCAGATGGAACGGATGGAGCTACTGCCAGTCTCTGATGACTGGGCAGTGCAAGACTTCACTCAAGGCCTGAACGAACAAAGCTCGGTGGCTTCAAAATAGCTGAAGCAGAAACTAATGAATTATCTAGCCATGACCTGGTCGGACATCCACAATCAGTATCAATCAAAGATCAGAGTCGAGGTTGACCAGTTTGGAGCCCCTTCGGGCGCAGTATACCCAAACAGACTCTTGGAAAAAGAATCGAAACCAAACAAAGAAATGTACCTTCCATACCTCGAAGACAGGAGAAACTCCCAAGACGCAACCTACCTCGCAATGATCGGAGGGTGGATCGAGGACAAGACCCTCGAGGGCTCATCAACAGAACCAGGTTTGATCAAAATGTGGTGCCAATGAATGCGCCCCACTTATCGAAATACAACTTCAGTGTCGATGTGTCAGACATCGTATTCACCATTAGTAAGATCAGAGATGCCAAGTGGCCCAAACCAATACAATCAGATCCTTCATAGAGGAACTACAAGCGAATTCCACAATACGCATGGCCACAAGACCAAGGATTACCATCAACTACGAGAAGAAGTAGCTCGAATGCTCAACAAAGGACACCTCCAGGAATTCCTTAGTGATTGGGCCAAAAATCAATTCTGAGAAAGGGAGGCAACCAAGAAAAACTAAGCAAACGAGCCACAACATGTCATCCACATGATCATTAGAGGCACCGACGACCCGCAAGAACCCGTGATAAGAAGAATGAAAATATCCATCACCAGAGAAAAATGAACTCGGGGTTACATCCCCGAAGACGCCCTCACGTTCAGCGAAGAGGACACCGAGGCCCTGTCTCAACCACACAACAATGCCTTGGTAATTTCTTTTCTTGTAAATTTTTTTCGGATAAAATGTATACACATGGATCCAGGTAGCTCAACCAATATTATCAGTTCGAGGGTGATAGAACAGCTCAGACTGCTCGAACAAATCGTTCCCGCCACTCGGATCCTCAATGGATTCAACATGGCAAGCCAAACAATGAAAGGAGAAATCATCCTTCCGATTACCGTGGCCGACACAACCCAAGACACCAAGTTACATGTCATCGAGGGAGATATAAGGTATAATGCCTTATTTAGGCGGCCGTAGATACACTGTATGAGAGAAGTACCAATTACCCTTCACCAGATGATAAAATTCCCAACAAAAGAAGGGAACAAGACCGTCTACGGGGAACAACATGTGGCAAGGGAAATGTTCGCAATACATAACGTGTTACCAACGCTCATACCTCCTCCCCTGAATAAACCAAAGGGTGAACCGAGAATCACCCTCTGTCGGGCTTGAAAAGGTAAAATAGAAATCCACAACGCGTTTTCGCCCCATGCAATTATAATGAACCAATTTCGAGGCATCGCCAACATATCTCACTTCAAGGTACAATCATCTCCCTTTTTATTTTAAATTTAGGATTATCCCTTGTACAGGCACTCGACTGGAGCTACCGGAACGCTAGCATCATCGGAAGACCACAGGGCTCTAAAAACACACCCGTTGCACTCTTTTCCTTCGACCAAGTTTTTATCCTGGGAGAAGGGTTTTTATCGGCAAGGTTTTTAACGAGGCAACGTCTAAGAGCTGCCTAAGGGGGGACTCCGCAAAATATTCAAAACTTATCCTGCAACCGACCTTTGAATAGCGAGGGGCACTCCCCCAAGAAACTGCCCGATCAAAGGAGTTTTTGAGGTGCCAAATAAAATTCCTATAGGAAAACAATTTATGGACCGAACGGTATAATCATGCCCCTATTGGCAAAAACATGTACTATTGTATCCAGCTATAAAAAAATATCTTTCAACAAAAAAAATGGGGGGAGACTCCTTCTTGGAGTAAGGTAATAAATATTTTCGCCAGAAACGTCCCAAGAACTCGGGAACGGACACTAGCATTTCAAATGCTTAGATGGCCCCCAGGTCAAATCTTTAAAATCACAAAAACTTCAGTATCTCCTACTTTGAGAAAGGAGATTTCAACATGCTCAGGGCGAGGGCCCCTCCACCAAATGCATCCTGAGATACTCGGAGACTTAGCACCAACAATTCGGCACCCGCACGACCCCAGGGGTCGGAACTCCGGGCTCATAAGGCCCTGACGAGGCAGCTCCGAGCTCACGAATAACGACCTTTGAGCCTAAGCAAACTCGATGACTTAGAGACCGTCACCAATCACCATGTACCGGAAAACCTAAAACTGTAAGACCCCGAGCGGGCAGACTCGGTGTAACCGGATCTATTCTATATAAAAAACTGTAAGACCTCAACAGGCATGATAAAACTGTAAGACCTCAACAGGCATAATAAAACTGTAAGACCTCAATAGGCATGACAAACTATAAGACCTCAATAGGCATGACAAACTGTAAGACCTCAGTAGGCATGAAACTCAAAATCCATAAGTTTAGGCTATACGTCGCATTTGTAAGAATCCCAAAAGGGCATACCCTCGGTATAGATGCATAAACTATCACTTGGGATCAAAAATGGCTCCGGCCAAACACATATGAATACGGTCAAAATGGCTGATACATCCAAATTAACGCGACGTAGGGATGCCCGACCACCGCTAAACAAAATTGCAGGACATTATTCGAATATACTTCAGAAAGAATCGGTTAAAACCGGCTTCCCCAAACAGGAAAAAATAAGCTTCGACCATGTCAGCTCCAAATCATAAGGCTTTGACCTACTCAGCCTACGAGCAATGAACCTTCTGAGGTGCTCAAACATCACCGATAACGACTTGAAATCGAGGTTCCTCCGGAACTAATGACGGGTCAGGCAAAATTATTTCAAAAGAACTTAACGAGTGGAAAACAAAGCCTACAAAAAGCCTACAAGAAAAAGCATAAGAGCCATTGTCACCAGCTAAACAAGCCTCCGGGCCACACAGTAAAAGGTCTCAATGACCTGATAGTGTAAGAGCCATTGTCGCCAGCTTAAAAATCAACAACTTGAGGATTAAAATGAGCTCAAATAGTAACACAATTTGGAGACTGGATCCAATATAGTTAACTATGCAAGCCTCCGGGCCATATTTCACAAGGTCTCAACGACCAAAAAGCGTAAGAACTACTGTCGCTAGCTTGAAAATCGAAGAACTTGAGGGTTAATTAAAGCTCAAATCGTGACGCGACTCGGAGACTAAACCTAAAATAGTTGAAACAACAAACGACTGAGGGCTAAAGGCCATCGTCGTCCACCCGTGAAAGAATTTAAGGGTCAATTAAAGCTTAAATCAGAATGCGACTCAGAGACTGGACCCGAAAAGAGCTGGATCACTAGCGCCCAAGGGCAGGCAACAAAGGCAATTATCATCCGTCCATGCAGGCATGAGAAAACTTGATGGTCAACTAAAATTTGAGTCGCAATGCGACTCGAAGACTGAACCTAAAATAGTTAAAACAGCAAATGCCCAAGGGCAAGAAATGAGAATAATTAGTATCCATCCACATGGACACAGAAGACTGAAGGTCAGGCAAGCTCGACTCAAGGCCTAACTTGGAGACTAAGCCTAAAATTGGTGGACAAAGTGCAAAGGCCCCAATGTCTGCTCACATCAAAGATCGCACTTGAGAGCCTCCTGGCCTGCCTGATTAGCACCGGACCTATGAGGATCCCGCCAAACATTGAAACCAGCATGCCTGGTCAAAAGCGATACAGGAAAATATACAAAGAAAGAAAAGCTTAAAGTTTTCTCTTATTATGCGCAAAAGGCACGCTCTCCATCTACAAACATACTCTACAAATATCAAGTACAAAATGGGCAAGCGGCTAAATTCGCACTCCGCTCCAAAAAGCTGTAGCCGGCCAACCCCAGATTCGCCCTCTATGCCGTCGGTAGGAAGGGACCGAGAATCGCGCTCATCTGCCCTTACTCGAGCCAATTCTCCTGAGAGAACGAAGCCCCTATAGCTGATCTCCTCAAGTACCTCCCTTTGAGATCTGCAGGTTACATATTCCTCTATCATCTCCTCACAACCGAGGGCCCGCTTCAACTGGGCTTAGGCATCAGTAGTGTCCTTCGTACGAATCACCATTTCCTAATCAGCCTTGATTCAACTTGATGTTGCTTCAGCCCAGATAACAATTATTTCAGCCCTAACCTCCGAGAGTTCATAATCAAGCCTCACGATCATATCTGCTTGAACTGAAGCACTATCACAAGCCAATCAGAATCGGACTGCGAAGGCGGTAACTTCAGCCAAAGCACCCTTCTCTTCTGAAGCATGAGCCTGGACCCAAGCCAATAATTCACCACAAACATTCCTGACATGGTCAGTTTCACCCTTAAGGTACTCCAAATCCTCCATCTTTTTCTGTAACTAAAATAGGCAAAGGGATTAATCTTAAGGGTCAAAAAGAGTGAAGCGCATACTACGAAAGGAGCCCTAGGGGCTCACCCTCATCCAGAGCTTTCCGAAACCCAGCTCCTTGGCAGGGCAGCTCAAACCTAAGCCAATCACAGGCCTATAAAAGGAAAAAAACTCAATGTATAAAGGAGGGCAAATAATACAGAAGAGTACGCCTAAACTTACCATAAAGTGAAGACGGCAGGCTTTCTTGGAGTCAGAGCACGCTCCTATTAACCTTTCCTCTTCGACCCTTGGAGAACCAACCTCAGGGAAAGCATTATTTAATTGGAGGAGCAGCCGTTCGGGAGTAAAAAACTCTAGGAATAGCAGGTTGGAACGATGCCCTCTCCTCGAAGATGCGGGCTTGTCTCGTCTCGATAAAAGCTTCATCACATCTGTGAAGCGCATATCTCATTTGTCCCCATCGTCCCTTGGCTCGGAATCCTACAAAACTCCCCTCTCTCCAGATGGGGCACAGCCTCACCCCTGATGGATCATCCAATACCAAATAACGCCGAACAAATGTGGCAGAGGAAGGAAGGCACGACTACTAAATCCACCATCACCGTAGACGGAGCTGACAGAACACGGAGTGCACCACCTAAACGATATGGTATTAGCAGTTAACACCTGAGCGGAGCGACTCGCCCGTGCCCGGTCTCTGCCCTCCCCCTAAAAAACAACCATTAAGAGCATGGTCCATTAGCACCATGGAGTCAGCGGATCCTAATGACCCCCAGAGGCAAAAGCAGCCTCGCATTACATATGAGAAGAGTGGCAACGATTCAAAGTTAATCAAAGACACCAACTACTAGCACCGTCTCCAATTTTGAGATTGGTCTACAGCTTCTAAGGCCTCCGCTAAAGGAAATCAGCTTGCGAAGATATAGGCGCTTCTAACAAACACCCATACAAAACAAACTCCGGGTGCTGACCAGATTTTTCATGCATGGGCAAGCCTCCATTCGGAGACCGCCTTCGAGAAGTCATCAGCATCCCTGGTCCGCAGGTCCTAGGGCAAGCTTCTTCTCGAAAGGTTATTATAAGGCCCGAGGACATTATCTATGCCTTCATACAAAGATAGGGTCCCGGCGGCCCGAAATTGTTGGCCTTATTCGGGTGTAGCTAGAGGAGACACAAAGGACCCCGGGCATAGCCGTTTTGCCAACAAAAAGGTCAAAAAAATGCTTGCTTCCGAGGTAAGTATCACTGGCAACCAAACAAGATCGTACAATCGGGGCTGCCAAAGATTTAAAGAAATACAACAAGTATTAAAGAAAGGGGATCGGGGAAATATCTTTCTATTTAAAGAAGTGCTCGCTTACAGTGACCCTCGGGGGGTCCTTACATATGATTATAAAAGCCCACATGGGGATCTTTACACAAGAATAAAAAGATACAAAGGATATGCATACAACAAGAGTCTAAGGGTCTAGCCTATTCCCTGAATGTTGCATCTCCATCATCATCCCCTCAGGCTTATGACCTCAAAGACAATATCTTCCAAATCCAATCCCCTCGGGGACCATACCCTAATCCTTCCGGAATGGCTTCTTCAAAAGGAAGAATGCAGAAAAGGAAGGAAGAAGAGCAAAATGATGAATGAGAGGCTGGAAGAAGACAAGAAGTGGCTGGGAAAAAAATTTGGCAAGTATGAACTCCGCCAGCACTACGATTCTTAAAGCCACTTCTTGAGACGTTGCCTTGGCCCGGGAAGCGACAACCAGTAGAGACCATCGGCACACCCCCCAGGAATCCAAAAGGGGTATAACACATCGAGCTGAGGGAGGAGGGTGAGCAGCGGTGTATAATCCAAGCCCCCTCTTGAGCAGCAGTGCATAATCCAAAATATCTCCCGGGGTTGGAGGAAATCGGCCCTATGCCTTATCACCCCAAGCCAACAACAACAACAGCAACAACAACAACGACAACAGCATCATAGTGGAACCACTTCGTCCAATCAAGAAGGGATTCAGAGTTCAACCAAGGCACACGCGATATAATATCTTGAGGCCACGAGCCTCAAACATAGCAAGATTGCTAAGACTAAAAGGTAGCGGGAAAGGAAAAAAAGATGGGTATCAAAGAAAGTTTGAGTAAGAAGCCAACCACAAGAAGCCTCATTTATAGAGGGAAGGCAAAGTAACCGACGACGCCATCACCACCCTAAAAAAATGTAACAGCAGGTGCAATCAATACGTTCGTAGAAACTGGACCGATATCAATAACATAATTCCAAAGAATGAAGAGTCGCGACATTTCAAGTGATTCTGGAGAAGCGGAAATGCAAACCACCTCAGAACTTGTAAAAAGGGAGCTGCATCATCAACATGAAATCGTTATGAAGGACCAAGAAGTGAAGTGTCAAAATCATTTCTTATCACTTCCCTCTAAGAAATGTGGAGACTATCTGTATGCGGTGAAATCTGGGAGGCCGATTTCTCCTTGACAAAATACTATGGAAGGAAATCCCGGAAGCCTGGGATCTTGAGCCAGTAACTTCCCTCTAGATTGATCGATGCCCTGCCAAGGATAGTGCCAGCCGAAGTCCTGACGAATGTAGGAATTTCCCGAAGAGTACCTCCGGGGTCGACCAGGTCTATTCGAGCAGTTTGATACCGACCCGCGCATATATCATAACGCTAGCCGGTTGTCTTATCCCATTTCTCTTGACACGCAACATATCTTGTACTGAGTTTGGGCCCCCTTTCTATAAAAGAGGATTCGCTAACACCCTGTAAAGGGTTCCTAACTATTCTACACAAGTGCAATAATATCTCTCTCTCTCTTCTTTCTAAATTTCTTGTGATCATTGGCCCGAGGCCATTCTAATATTTACAACTTTCATATTTGTTCCTCATTTATTACATGTTATTGGCCATAAAGAGCCTTGCTTGATTATATTCTAACTATTTCCCATTCCCAACTACCCCCCATACCTCGAGCTCGACCCAAATGTCGACCCCGAGGCCCTTTACCGACCAATCCTGCGTCCGGGCAACAGGTTCCTTGCCTCGCTCAACTCCCCTTTTTAGTCTGTATCCCCTTGGTAAAACAAGCCTGGATAGTAAGTCTTCAGGTTCAAGTATTTCCCCATTTCAGCTCGCATTTCATCATTATATTTCTTATTTTTAGTATCAGCAGCTCTAAACAACTAGCTCGAGAATAGATCACATATTTTTAGAATCCTATTTACAAATTCAATTGTTGTTACCATTTTCACGTTAAACAAGGTTAAAGAGACGATGAGATATCACCGGAGATAGCCGGAGATGGGAAGTCGTCGATTGCAGACTAGGGTTAGGTTGAGAGTGTTTTGAGAGAGGAGAGGATCTTAAGGCGGCGGATGTGGAAAAATGATTAGGGTTGGGGGTCGACTGGAACAAAAAAGACAAGACTAAATGAGGGTCATTCATCTTTTAGATCAACGGCCATGATTTGATGGGTTTTGGGTCGGGTAGGTTCATTTAGGGCCTGGGTCGGGTTATTTAATCCAAAATTGGGCTGGGGTATTGGGTTTAATTGAGGCTAAAATTGAAATGCAATTCAGCTAGATTTTAAATAGCCAATTTTCCCCATATAATTTATGATAAATAATACTCCCTCCGTTTCAATTTATGTGAACCTATTTCCTTTTTAGTCCATGCCAAAAAGAATGACCTCTTTCCCTATTTGGAAATAATTTACCTTTATGCAATGATTTATAGCCACACAAAATATATGTGCTTCATTTTACACCACAAGTTCAAAATTCTTCTCTCTTTTCTTAAACTTCGTGCCCAGACAAATGGGTACACATAAATTGGAACGGAGGGAGTAGATAATTTCTAAAAAATAATTACGTGTACTAAAATAATTTAAAATAGATTAATATTTTAAAAATATAGAAGGTCAATTTTATGCATTTAAATGTAATTATACATTAACAGGGCTAATATTGCAATTATATATAAATTAGCTTTAAAATTACAAAATACAATTATAAAATTGCACTAAAAATATTTTAACGATATTTTGGCACAAATATAGAATTTAGATGACTAAATTAAAAAAGAAATAATTTGAGGGATAATTATTGGGGATTTTATGAGTAAAAGGGGAAGAAATAATCAATTTAAAATCTTTAAAATTATAGAAAAATTAGAAAAACCTTGTGCATGCTTATATATGCATATATATGCTATTTTTAAAGTATTCATGCATATTAAAAATATATAGGAAAAAATTGGGTACCAACAGACAACGGCCCATACGAACATCATTCTGTACAATGTTCCATCTTCGACCAATGTGAATCATGCAACCTTCATTCCCAGACCTCGATTCCCTAGGATACGACGGAAGCTTCCCGTTCTTTAGATAATCGATATATTTGATCCTCCAACCCCAAGTTAAGGTTGTAGAATTTATTTAGGCGTGGCCTTCTTCGACTACTGACTTTGAAAGTTGTACGACAGTCCCCGAGCTAATTTCGCCGTCTTCAACTGATGACCCTAAAACTTGCAAGGACATCGGCCTCACTTTCTGCTCTCGAGGCACATGTTATAGGGTCCATTCTTTAAACCGGTGTAGGGTTACCTGTAGTTTGTCCAAGTACCTCTACATTCGATCTTCTCGTACCTTGAAGGCCTTATTGACTTGGTTAACAACAAGTAGGGAACCACACTTGGCCTCGATGACCTCTACTCCTAGACTTTTAACCAGCTTGAGACCTGCAATCGTGGCCTCAAATGTGGGCTCATTGTTAGTCAACTCTAGGGTTTTGATTGTCTAATTGTACTGCCTGTTGGTGGCTTCAAAATGATGCCTAGCCCGGACCCCTTCATATTTGAAGCACCATCTATGAAAATGGTCCACACCCCCGAGGATGTACCCAATTTTAGCAACATTTCCTTTTTGACCTCGAGTACGAGGGCTGGCGTGAAGTCGGCCACGAAGTCTACCAAGATTTGAGACTTGATGGATGCTTGGGGTTGATACTCAATATCTTACCCGCTAATCTCGAGTGCCCATTTGGCCAGTCAGCCCGAGAGTTCAGGCTTGTGCAAAATGTTGCAAAGGGGGTAAGTACAAAACAAATTGGGTGACATTGAAAATACGATTTTAATTTCCTAGAGGCACTTATTAGAGCAAGCACTAATTTTTCTAAGTGTGGGTACCGGGTCTCGGCTTCTCATAAGGTTTGACTAACATAGTACACAGGAAATCGTGTATCTTGCTCTTCTCGAACTAGGACACCACTTACCGCAACTTTTGAGACTGCCAAATATAAGTAGAGTTGCTCGTCCGCTTTTGGAGTGTGAAGGAACAGGGGGCTCAAAAGATACCGCTTTAACTCTTATAATGCCTGTTGGCATTCCGGGGTCCAAGTGACATTGTTCTTCTTTTTGAGCAGTGAGAAGAACCTGTGACTTTGATCCAAAGACCTCGAGATGAACCATCCTAAGGCGGCTATCCGCCTGCTTAATCTTTGTATGACCTTAATGCTACCCATGACTGTGATGTCTTTGATCACCTTGATTTTATCAGGGTTGATCTTGATTCCCCGATTCAACACCATAAACTCAAGGAATTTGCCCGAACCGACCCGGATGCACCTTTTTCGAGGTTGAGCTTCATGTTGTATTTTCTCAATATGTTGAAGGTTTCCTTCAAATGTGTCAAGTGGTCCTCTGCGTGTAGGGACTTAACTAGAATGTCTTCAATATAAACCTCCAATGATTTACCTATTTGTTCTTCAAACATTCAGTTTACTAAGCATTGGTAAGTAGCATCAGCATTTTTTAGTCCAAGTGGCATTACATTATAGCAATAAGTACCATACTTAGTAATAAACAAAGTCTTTTCCTGATCCTCCAAGCTTATTTGTATTTGGTTTTACCTGGAATAGTCATCGAGAAAGTTGAGGATCTCGTGGCCATCCGTGGCATCGATCATGCGGTCGATATTCGGCAAAGGAAAGGAGTCTTTAGGGCATGCTTTGTTTAAGTGTTTGTAGTCTATTAACGTTCTAAGTTTATTCCCCTTCTTGGGGACTACAACTACATTTTCTAACCATTCGGGATATTTTACTTCCCGGATGGATCCTATTTTGAGAAGTTTGGTTACCTCATCCTTGATGAATTCATGCTTTACCTTAAATTTTGTCCTTCTCTTTTGCTTGACTGGCTTGAACTTTGGGTCCAAGCTCAATCGATGAGTGTTAATCTCCAGTGGAATCCCTGTCATGACAAGGTGGGACCAAGCAAAATAATCTATATTTCTTGTAAGGAATTTAATGAGTTTTTTCCTAATCTTGGGAGTTAACCCCGTGCCCAGGTATACAATCGATCGAGCAGATACTCGATCAGTATGACTTGTTCTGGATCTTCAACCGTTGACTTTGTGGCATCGGAATAATTAGGATTATGAAGGTTCGAGGTATCATATAATCATCATCCTCGATAGTTTCCTGCTGTTCCAATCTGGTCGAGGTCGGTGACTGTGGTTGCTATTTGACTTCCTAATTTTCCTTTGATTCTAGTCCCCTTATTGATGTTAGTGCCGAGACCGATATTACCTCATCAATTGCAAACATCTCTTCGGTTGTTGGTTGTTCACCGTTTTGATTCCTTACGGTGTTGGGAATTTCAAGACTTGATAAAGCATTGAAGGTACTGCCCTCATATTATGGATCCAAGGTCCTTAGAGTAGCGCATTTGTCACGACCCCGGTTCGCCCTCCATGAACAGTCGTGATGGCACCTAGTCTCTACGACTAGATAAGCCTAAAATGCGGAAGAATAAACCAATTTGTGAAAGAAAACAATTTAAAACAAAAATAGTGTAATAAAATAGCGTTTAAAAGTGCCGCTCGGCATAGACAATATTAACTCTCAAAACTAATACATTTCTCCCAAAACCTGGAAACCCATGAATCACAAGCTACGAATATAATAAAAGTGCTCTAACTCCGAAATATCTACATAAACAGTAATGAAAGAAGGGATGTCACTACAAGACAGAATGGAAAGGGACTCCTTGGTTTGCGAACGCGGCAGATATACCTCGAAGTCTCTAGAGTAGTCGCCTCGCCTCAAGGGTGATAGGATTGACTCAAAGTACCTGGATCTGCATATGAAAAACATGCGCAAAAAGGGCATGAGTACACCACAGCTATACTCAGTAGGTGCCAAGCCTAACCTCGGTCAGGTAGTGATGAGGAAGGTCAGGGCCCCTACTGATATAAAACAAAAGTATAAGGTATGACAGAATAAGATAAGCAGTACAAGTGAAAGCTAACAATAAGAATTTAAATACAGGAAAATAAGGAACTCATTAACTGAAACAGAGGCAAATACAACCACAAGGAAATACCACTATTCACAAGGATGATAACCGGGGATCTCTCAGTATCCCGAGTATCTCTTAGTACATATATGCCAGGCATCTCTTGGTATTCCGAGGATCTCTCGGTATCCTAAATATATATGCTAGGGATCTCTTGGTATCCTATGGATCTCTTGGTATGCTCGATATATGTGTTAGGGATCTCTCGGTATCCTGCACCTCAGCATAAATTGTGAATACGTACAAGGGATCTCCCAGGATGTCATCCCGTAGTCCTAAAGTAAAATATGCGGGCAACAACACAAGGAATACTCAATTAAGCTCAATTTCGTACCAAGTAAATAGGTAATTCTAACCTAAAATGCTTCACATAATGCAATTAAGGCAGTTTAAGAAATTAAGTAAATTAAACATGCTTTTCTAAGCTAACGACATTCTTGAATTGCAAGTAGTATAAATGTTACATCCCATGTTTTCGTACGTGTGAGTACGTCATAAGAAAATTAATGTAAGCTCGGAAATGGAATCATCTTTGAAAAGTTTACAAAGTTAGTTCATCATGTTAACGTGGAGGTTACAAATCTTTAAGATCATGAATAACAAGTACCAAAAGGGTTGGAAAGCTTAGACACTAAACGAATTGAAGAAAATAAATTTCGTCGAAAGTCGACAAGTTTGGAATGTTATAACATATACTTTTGGAGTGAGACTAGGGTGATTAACATGATGAAGAGGTTAAGTTATGAATTATTTTAGTCGTATGATAGTTGTGTATTATGTTTTTAAGTCAAGCAAGTTGTGGAACAAAAAGTTGGCAAAGGTCATCACCAGTTGCATTCATAATGTGCTGAAATTTTGGTCACATGTAGCTGCACTTTCGTCTCAATATACTTGGAATAAAGGGATGATATACATATGAAATTGAAGATCTATGAGTTTAGTTTCCAATGCATTGAACCATTTGTCAATATAATCTCTTACTATAGAGATATTCGCATTTTTGCGAGACTGCGCAGATTGGTAGGTGACAAGTAGGTGCATCACCTACTTGCCAAAATAAGAGGACTCAATTAAAAGCCTCAAAGTCGGACAAGAGGGGACTTTTAAGGGATTATAAAATCATTTATTTCACCTATCTTTAATATCATGAAAACCAAATTGAAACCCTGCAACTCTTCCCAAAAATCCCACACAAACCCTAGGGTATTTCGGGTGTTACGACGTGATTCTAGTGCTGAAAAGTCCGGACAGCTTTCTAGTTTCTCATTCTCATTCTTGTATCCATGTCGAGGAACTGATTTTTGATGAAAAAGGACCAGCTTTAGTGGGTTATACTCAGTACAAGGTAAGGTTATGCTTCTCCTTCCATTATCTATGCGTTTGCGAGTTGTAATTTGATCGTAAAGAATACACCTTGCAAGTTTCGAAAGAGTGTATGTTGTTTGTTCTTATGTCATGGTTAGCTGGTTTTGAACGTATTTTTTAAGTTGAATTCATGGATGGTTTATTGGATAAGAGGTATAATTATGTACTTTTGGTTGTGTTTCTCAATTTGAAAGAAAAGACAAGTCGAAATGTGTTTAAGTAAACTGAAAAATTAATTTTGAGCTGCTGAACTTATGGGACTGTTTTGTAGGCTGTTTCGTGCTGCTATTGGGTTGTCTCTTTTGCTACTATTTTTATGGAGTTCAAATGAGGAAGGGTGTGGAGAAACACCACATAATGGTAGGGTTGTTTGCTGGTCATTCATCGTAACATTTTCGGATTGTTTGACATTGTTATGGTTGTCGTGTGGTGTATGAAGTGATAGGGGTATGTTGGGCTGTTTGGTAATTGTTTTGACTTGTGTGAATTCATATATATATAGGGGAGGTTCTTTCCATTTAATCGTAAAATAGGATGTAGTCGATAGATAATAGTAACGACGCTTAAACGATAACGATAGTATCATTTCTCTTATTGTAGACTAAGGAGTCATGACATTTGAATAGCTTGAAGATGGGCAGTACATATACAAGATATGTTAGGCTATCCGTTTCCTTCTTTTACATGACTTCGATTGTATATAATGCTATGAACGAGCTTCCAAAGATACTCTACTCTAAGAAGCTAGCAATACTTACATTGTTTCCCCTCCTATGGAACGATTGATGTTGATGTTGCTTCTCTTATTCTTATGTTATCAATATTGTTAGTACTTCTTAATTCTTATAAGGTTCTTGGTGAAGAGTTAGCCCTAATAATGTGTACCGAGGATACCGACCTTACATCACTCCAAAAGGTATAGAACGTGTTTCTATGAGTCGAGCATGCATTTTATATATGTATCTATTTTACTCTACCGAGGTGCGCTATAGTAGGCCGGGTACGGCACCTATTGTGCAACCACTGATCAGTT
This sequence comes from Nicotiana glauca, assembly GCA_026770625.1. Lineage (NCBI taxonomy): Eukaryota > Viridiplantae > Streptophyta > Magnoliopsida > Solanales > Solanaceae > Nicotiana > Nicotiana glauca. The sequence continues at coordinate 95,132 of MU724677.1, forward strand.
GGGTTTACCGAGCTCCACGTGGACGGGTACAATTCTACCGAGCCTTATGGTGGCCGGGTACATTTTTACTGAGTCCTCTTTGAGGCCAGGTATGATATGATGATGATGCCCACAGAGGCGTATGTTTATAAAATGTTTGTATGTGTGTATATATATATATGTATGTATTATTCATTTCATGCCAGTAGCCTCCAGAGGCACTCAGATGTTATAGGTTGTATCTCCTCTATCTCTCTTTACATTACTGTTCTTGTTTATGCTTTCCTGCCTTACATACTCGATACTTTATTCATACTGGTGTCACTTTTGCCTGGGGATGCTGTGTTTCATACCAGCAGGTCCTGATTGATAGGTTGATAGTCCTCTAAATAGGCTATCAGCTCAGCGGAAGGTGTTGGTGCACTCCACTTGCTCCCGAGTTGCCTATTTGGTCAGTATGCTTTGGATATGTATTGATTTGTATGGCGGGGCCCTATCCTAACCTTTATAATTTTATGTACTCTTAGAGGCTTGTAGATAGATGTCAGGTGTATGGATACTTGTATGGCCTTGTCGGCCTATGTTTTGAGTTTACAAATGTTCATGTCGGCCTTATAGACCCATATGTCACATGTATAAGTTTTTATATCATGTTGGGTCATCATATGTTGAGCATTCCCTTATGATTTATTCTTTTTATCTCATGACGGGTTTTCTGGCTCATTTACCAATGATTGTATGATAAGAAAGATATGTTACGTTGGTACTCGGTCGAGTAAGGCACCGAGTGCCCGTTGCGGCCCTCCAATTTGGGTCATGATAGAAGTGGTATAAGAGCAGTTCCGTCCTAGGGAGTCTAAAAGTCATGTCTAGTAGAGTCTTGTTTATGGGTGTGTTGTACACCACACTTATAAGCAGGAGGCTTTAGGGCATTTAGGTTTGTCGCTCTTTCTTTATACTCTAGATCATGTGGTAGAGCTCAGTTGTAAGAATTCAAACTCCTAAATTCTATTTTAGTTGTAATACAATGATACCTCATCCAAACAGATAGTTGGTAAGAGGTTAAGTGTTGATGTGGAAGAGTTGAGTCAATGGAACTCGATTTTGCATCATACTTATGATGAGTAAATGTAAGGTCTTCAGTAGATTATCTGTGTACTAAGGCACGTAAGTTTCTTTATAAGGAGGCCTAAGGCATGAATATATATCCACCCATATAGTTTAAAAAGAAACAAGAGAATTAGAAGGTAAATAGAAGTTTCAACAAGTAAAAGGAGCAAGGTGGCGAAGGTTACGGGGTACTAGTTAGTGAAGGTTTTGAGTTTTTACAATTCAGGCAAAGAAATATATGCATTCTGAGTTACCTTCAACAGTAAAAGAGGTATGTACAATTGGCCACGCCCATCTCAGTATGTCCTATGGGAGTTGATAGATATAGCTTACGGGAAGAAGGGGATAGCAAAAACCAATTGGGGCTAGAGTAACCCAAAATGATAGATGGATTATTATCATAAGCTAACATTTCTGTAGGATATTGTGAAGGTGGTAATAGTTCTCTCTGTGAGACACCACAATGGTGCAATCTAAAATAGTACATTTAGATATGAATACTATAATGTCTGGAAAAAATTAGAAGATTGGCACTAGAATCCTAGAAGGGATAAATATTTTCCTTTATATGGCTCTTGTTCCTAGTAAAGAGAGAATGTTAGGTGACCTAAAGAGCCAGTGAGATGAAGCAAGGGGAGCTAAAAGTGAAAGAATATTTTGTTGAAGTTATCAGAATAAAGTGATAGACAGAATATTACCCGGAGAATAAGAAGAGAGTAATTGAAGCATTATGAGTAAGGTGTGATAAATGGATGATAACGGTAAATCAAAATATGACAGAATGACAGAGTCTATAGTCAAGTAAAGGAAAAGAAAACAACTGATAGGCCTTGAGACAATAATAGAGTATAGGCCAAAGGTTATATCCTTATTTAGAGAAATGAGTTGGTGAGTCTAACGCGATTACCAGAAGGCTAAGTTAGACCCCCTATAGTAACAAAAATTAGTATGGTCTAGTAAATAAGATAAAATCGAACATGAATTAGGGACTGTAGGATTTGATCATGGTCGACATCGTGAGAATTTCTGAGATCGTGCTCCAATAATAATAGAATAGACAACAGACGAATAACCTTTAAAGGTCATTTAGGAACATGCTTACCTAAAGCAAGCACTCGGAGTAGAGTTAATCTTAAGGGACTAAGTGTGCCAGTTATACTAGGTGTCACCTTCGTGCGTAAGAAATTTAGTTATCCCTGGTATAGAAGGTAACCATAAGGCGATTAAGGTTCATTGATAATGTGAAAATATTCCAAAGATGAAGAGGTAAAACATCTATAGGTAGATCGTCGTAGTACTAAATCTTAGTACTCCCCTAAAGGGTAGGGGGGAATATGGTATTATATGTTATTAAGTCGGAGTTAAGCGGTTCAGGTCACTATGGAATGGTAAAGGAAGAATGTGGTAAAAAGGAGAAAGGGATAATTTGCATTTATTCAGTTCCTACAGATATGTTGCGACTCCAGAACATTATGCAAGCGCGACGCCGGGGCGAGGCAATAAGGGTTCCAGCACAAGATGTTATTAATAGATAAGTGCAAACGAACACTTGATACATAAGGAGCCAGTGCAAGAGGTAAGTTAAGACTAGTTGAGGAAATAAGAAGCATAGTGACATAAAGAAGATATGGTCTTGTAATAGCATTATGACAACAACATTGCATGCACTCTATAAGAAAGTGAAACCTATGGTGGCTAATGAACGACAAGAATAAGAAAAAAATCAAAAGGTGACATTCAATATCATATGGGTTGCATGGAATTCCAACATATGAGGGCACTAAGATGAGCCAAGTATTAACGCAACAAGTTGCAGAACGGCCCAAAAAATAGGATTTAACGATTTGGAACGAGGAGGGGATGGGGATTCAGTGGTGTAATTTTGGTATTGTTTGGAGAATCGCCACCGGCGCGGAGGCCCGCGGAGATGTGGTGCGGAGTGGTGGTGTTACAGGGGGTATGAGGGAAAGGGGTCTGGTCTAGGGTTAGATGGGGATTTTCAGGCAGTTTTATGTAATGTAGTGAATCAATTTGGGCCGTTTGATCATAAAAAACTGACGGTTGGGATTGAGGGATGTCTAAACGGCGTCGTTTGGTGGGGCAAGGCTGGACCGGGTCAGTGTTAGCTTTGGGCCAATTTCAAGTGGCTTTTGGGTCAATTTATTTGGGCTGGTTTGGACCAAAGAACTAAACAGCCCAATTTAAACAAACCATCTCCCTTTCATTATTTTCTTTTATTTATTTTATTTTCCTTTTGTATTTTTATATTTTCTGATTTTATTAAAATGCTAAATTAAAACTTAAAATCCAATTAACACTAAAATCTAGATTTCCTAATTTCCATAACTAATTCCTAATTTAAATGCAAACTAAGACACATTTGAACTAAAATGCAAAAAGGACCATTTTGTTATTTTCTTTTGCATTTTATTCTAAAACAACTTAATCACTAATTAATTCTGAAATATAAAAATTAAACTCCTAAATGCAAATGTCCATCATATTTTTTATATTTTTCATATGAATTAAAAAATGCACAACTAAAATGCAAACAATTGACAGAAAAACACAAAATTCACAAAATTGTAAAATAATGACAGAAAAATCATTTGGTTTGGAATTTTGGGAATAATTCACATATAGGGCAAAAATCACGTGCTCACAGTTGCACCTCTTTGCTCGGAAACATGAAGAGTTTTCGGGCAAAGATAAGTGAGCAAATATGAGCGATTTTTGCCCGTTTGAATATTTCGTGTGAAGCATCTTTGAAACAACCGTCTGACCGCACCTTGCTTCGGAGGTTGCCTACACATCCTTGGCTAAAAAGGAATTAGGTCAGTGTAGTTCGGGAAGTCTTGGTAGCTGGGACTACCAGGAGCTGTGATTTCGTTGCTGTTGCTGCTGCTGCTGCTGCTGCTGCTGCTCGCTGACCTCCTTATTACACCGTGTTAAAATAAAAGAAACTAGCCTAAGCTATGATCTATGAATTACCAAATTAATCCTATCTATGTCTTCAAACTTGCTCTTGTGTTGCCTTGAATTTGTATTCTTTGAAAAGTATTCTCTTGTTCTCCAGGTGGGCTCTTGACTGCAACGCTTGAAAAGTATTCCCTTATTCTCCAGGTGGGCTCCTCACCGCAACAAAAGACAAACAAAGAAAATTTTCTACCCCTGTTTGGTAACTGGGCACATTATGTTATCAAATATTAAAATTAACAGTTAAAATTCGAATTGTACTTCCCTTGTTCTCCAGGTGGGCGCCTGCTTGCAACAAAACAACAAAAAAAATTTGCTCTAGTTTGATGACTGGGCGCGTTATGTTACCAAATATTAAAGCTTGAAGGATGAAATTTGCATCATACTTCCCTTGTTCTCCAGGTGGGTGCCTGACTGCTGGAACTTTTGAAATGTATTCCCTTGTTCTCCAGGAGTGCGCCTGAGTGCAACAAAAATAGACAAAAAAAGAAAATTTTCTGCCCCAGTTTGGTAACTGGGCACATTATGTTATCAAATATCAAAATTAACAGTTAAAATTTGAATTGTACTTCCCTTGTTCTCACGGTGGGCGCCTGCTTGCAATAAAACAAAACAACGAAAATTTTTTGCCCCAGTTTGATGACTGGGCACGTTATGCTACCAAATATTAAAGCTTGAAGGATGAAATTTGCATCATACTTCCCTTTTTCTCCAAGTGGGTGCCTGACTGCTGGAACTTTTGAAATGTATTCCCTTGTTCTCTAGGTGGGCGCCTGACTGCAACAAAAATAGACAAACAAAAAAAATTTTCTGCCCCAGTCTGGGGCTGGGCAGACTTGTGTATTGTTACCTAAGTTATGGATACGACGGTTAGAGCAAAACTAAAGACTTGATCGGCATGTACGTCCCCCGTGAGTAAAACCATCTGACTACACCTTTTATCCTAGGAGAAACTTCATCAGACTAGGTTTTCTATCTTAGGAGAGATATTCATCAGACTAAGATTTTAATCCTAGGAGAAAGATTCATCAGACTAGGTTTTCTATGTTAGTAGAAAGATTCGTCAGACTAAGATTTTAACTCTAGGAGAAGATTCATCATACTAGGCCTCTTGTTATCTTTGGAGAAAGGTTCGTCAGACTAAGATTTTGACTCTAGGAGAAGATTCATCAAACTAGGTCTATTTTGTTATCTTAGGAGAAAGATTCATCAGACTAAGATTTTGACTCTAGGAGAAGATTCATCAGACTAGGTCTTTTGTTATCTTAGGAGAAAGATTCATCAGAGTAAGAGTTAGACTCTAGGAGAAGATTCATCAGACTAGGTCAATTTTTGTTATCTTAGGAGAAAGATTCGTCAGACTAAGATTTAGACTCTAGGAGAAGATTCATCAGACTAGGTTTACTATCTCAGGAGAAGGATTCGTCAGACTAAGATTTTGACTCTAGAAGAAGATTCATCAGACTAGGTCTTTTGTTATCTTAGGAGAAAGATTCGTCAGACTAAGATTTAGACAGGAGAAGATTCATCAGACTAGGTCCATTTTTGTTATCTTAGGAGAAAGATTCGTCAGACTAAGATTTAGACTCTAGGAGAAGATTCATCAGACTAGGTTTACTATCTCAGGAGAAGGATTCGTCAGACTAAGATTTTGACTCTAGGAGAAGATTCATCAGACTAGGTCTTTTGTTATCTTAGGAGAAAGTTTCATTAGACTAAGATTGGATTTGGAGAAAAATCCATCAGACTAGGCCTTTTATCCCAGGCGGAAAAATGTGAAAAGCAATGGCAGTATTTTGTGCACAAGACAGGCAAGGGCAAAGATTTTTGAGAAACTTCCCTTTTGTCGACTCTCGTTGTCTTCCCTTTTCTTTTCTTTCTTTTCTTCTATTTTCTTCCAACTTTCTTGCACTGCGTTGTTCCTGTTTCAAAGAAAGAAAACTTGTGAGTTTAAAATGTGGTGGTTGGTTTGTGGCCATGAACTTTGAAGGTGGCCCGACATCCTTCATTTGTTGTATTGCATGAACTATCATCTGCCCAATCCTTATATTTCATATGAATCTCGCAGCATGTCTATTGTCCCCACTTCGTGCGTATGATGTTCTTTCTTTACTTAACCACTGGCTTCGGCCTTGAGTTTATTGTTCCTTCACTTGTCACGATAACTGATTCCCACTCGAAGATATCGATTGTTTATTGACTAACCACTTTCTTTGCTACCCTTGACACGGAGAATACCTCTGATCCGTTCACCAAAACACCCTCCATTTGTTGCGTGGTTCCTATGTCAAACCCTTGTATTTCACACGAATCCCAAAGCATGTTGATTGCGGCCAACTCAGTGTGCCTGTTATTTTCTCCTGGCTTGACGCCTTTATGTGCTCACCAGGTCCCGTTTTGTTTAATTGGAAAGCTTGGTGGCAGATTTTGAAGTCATTTCTCATTTTTTTTGAACAATAGACCCTGGTAGTGGGAGTAAAACAATGTGGGAGGAATAGAGTAAAGGATAATGGAAAGAAACGATTCCTAACAAGAAACCTAGAGAGGAGTGACCCATCCGATGTGGATACCGACTCTAGCAACCTTGACATGCACCTGCAGCCTACTCTATTTTAGCAAATCTGATGTTCGGCTTTTGTTGTACCTTTTCGCCATGAAACTGGTCTTCAATGCTCCGCTTATCTGATCTGATTCACAGTCCTTAGTCGACTTGTAGTGCCCGAAGGGTTTTCACCATCAAGCCTCTCTTATTTGGCTTTCTCTTGTCTCACCGTCGCCTTATGGTGCCTATGAAGGTTTTCACCAATAGTACTCTCTCATTTTGATTTCTCTCATCTTTCATCGCCTTGGGGTACCCGTGGTGGTTCTCATTGACACAACTCTCTCATTCTTCATTTACCCTGGATTGTTGCCCCTGATATGATTCGCCTCTGCTCGCTTGACTCGAAATTTCTTGAAGACTGATCAGAAGGTCTTTCTTTGGACCATAATGCAGGCTTTTGGATGGGGATAGAAAAAAGGGTATCAAAGGGTCAAAAAACAATTCAACATGGGTTCAGCATTACAACTTTCAGAACCAAATTTTCCCAACAACCACAACTTCTGCCCCAGTTTCTCTGGACTTTTATTATGGTGTGACTGAACCTCAAGGAGAGGCTGCCTACTACCCTTTCGGTATCAAGTCAAACATAGTTCAGGCGACTACATTTGTTATTGCGATATTTCCTTTCTTCCACTTTTTCCTTTTCTTTCTTTTCATTTCTTTTCTTTTCCTTCTCTTCTCTTTTATCTTCTTTTCTTTTCTCTTTTTTTTCTTTTCTTCTTTTTCCTTTTCTTTTTCTTTTCATTTCATTTCTCTTCTTTTTTTCCTTTTATTTTCTTTTCTTTTGGACTGTTTTTCTCTTGTTTCGCCGCTAATTTTCCCCGCTCGGGCTTACGAGTTTTATATTTGATTCCGAAAGAGGGGTATGCAAGAAAACAAACGAGGCTCAAAGGGGTAACAAAGGATAAAGTGTTTGGATAGCATAATAAAATGTCTTCGTCATTCCAATCTCCAAATCATACCAAGTACAAACTACGCAGTTAAACAAGTTGAGGAAAACACACATAATACCTTTTGATTGATTCACATATTTGTCTTCTGTATTTGTCAATTACCTAGCACCATTAGACAACAATCTCGGTACCATGAACGCCCCCTGTAAACTTGGGGCGAACTTGCCTTGGCTTCAAACCGATGCGGCATGATGCATTTCAACAGTATTTCTTTATGTTCTATCTGCCCCCAGTTTCACTTGATTTGGGCTCGAAGTGATCTCAAAATGCCTTTACTTATTTCCCTTGAATGTCCTTGCCTCTTCAACATTGTTTAATTACTAAATTGACTGTTAAAAACCAGGCTGAGAATTATGCGTGCATGTCATGTCACTAGAACCAGCGTGAAAGAATTGTAACAGGAGAAGGGAACTAAATAAACTGACTAGAAATGGTGGGAAACAGAGAATTGCATTAGACTGACGCTGAAAGGGTCGAAACAACAGAACAAGAAAACTAAACTAGTTACATCCCTAGACGGCACTAAACAAGCTATTATGACTAAACAAAGCAAAGTGAAAAGATAGAAGGGTTTGAGTCACTAGACAATATCCGGATTACAACCCTGAAAATGACCCGGACAATAGAAATGAAAACAAAATAAACAACCAAAACTCCACTCTAGCTAACCAAGAGATGGAGTGTCTTTCCAACCACATAATTCGACACCTTAGCCACTGGATTGAAATGGGACCTTCATTCAATAAGTTTTCGAGAGGATTCTCATACTCCCCGTCGCCATGGATCTTCCCTACAAAATGTGCACCGTCATGTGCAGGTAAAGGATTTTGTGCAATGTTCTGGGTGCCACTGTCCTGGACCTCAATTATCCCTTCCTGAATCATTCTTTCTATCTCTTTTTTCAAATCCCGGCAACTTTCGACATCGTGCCCCTGGGCATTGGAATAATATTCACACCTTTTAGATGGGTCAAAGCATCTTGCACGCTTGTCCACCTGATTCGGAGGGATCTGTGCAATCAGGTTATAATGCTTTAGTTTCTCAAACAAGTCTACATACGACTCTCCGATGGTGGTGAAAGTTTCCTGCTTCTGTGCCCTCTCTTGCTTGAAATATTGGTTGGCTCGCAAACCCACTCCAGGGGAATTCTTGTAGGTTCTTGGAGGTGGGTAGGTGTTTTGAGTTGGGTAAGTATTTTGTGGAGTGGGTGCACACCATGGCGCGTGAGTAGGATGTTGGGGATATGTGTGCGCATGGTGGACAGAGTAGTGGGGACCACGTGGTAGGTAATAGTGCTGTGGAGTGTGGGAGTAGGTTTGGGAACGGGGTCGGGGTTGATGGTAATATGGTGATGGGCCCCTGGACCAAGTTCTCGAGTCAACTACTGCCACATCTTCTTTCTTTTTCTTTCCCAGTACCCCTCCGCTCTGGATGGCCTGAGTAGTTGCCTTGATTGCCGAATAGCTCATGATTTTGTCGGATTTGAACCCCTCTTCAACCATACTTCCCATTTTCACTACCTCGTTAAAAGATTTGCCAACTGCTGACACCATGTGACCATAGTAGGTAGGTTCCAAAGCCTGCAGGAAATAATCAACCATTTCGCCTTCCTTCATTAGTGGATCGACCCTTGTAGCCTGTTCCCTCCACCGAAATATGTACTCCCTGAAGCTTTCCCCGGGCTTCTTCTTAATTTTAGTCAGTGACAGATGGTCCAGGATGATTTCGAGATTGTATTGGAAGTGGCAGGAAAATGCTTGGGCCAAGTCATCCCAACTGTACCATCGGGCGTGATCCTGCCGCGTGTACCATTCCAAGGCTGCGCCACTTAGGATTTGGCTGAAGTATGCCATCAGTAATTCATCCTTCCCACCGGCCCCTCTCATTTTGCTTCAGAATCCCCTCAGGTGGGCTACAGGATCACCATGTCCATCATACAAATCAAACTTTGGTAACTTGAATCCTGCTGGCAGCTGGACATCGGGAAATAGGCACAAATCCTTGTAGGCCACACTGACTTGGCCACCCAATCCCCGCATGTTCCTGAAGGATTGCTCCAGGCTTTTTACTTTTCGAAACATCTCTTCCTATTCCGAGTCCTTAAGCGGCTTGTCAGTTTCAAAGTGAGGAGTGTAGGAATATGGCTCAGGAGCTTTAAAGGTAGGCTCAGGAGGATAGTACTAACTATCGTGAGCTTGAAATAGGGGCTCACTGGAAGATCTTTGCGGTATGGTAAGTGGAGGCGCCACAAAGACAGGGATGATTGGTGGAGGAGGGTTTTGTTTGGGTGGTGGAGCTTGGGAAGGATAGGAAGTGGTGCCATAACTCTGTTGGTAGAAAGGGAAAGGTGCAGATGAATTTGCAGGAGGAAGCTCCTGAGACTGAGCCAAAGGTGGGAGATATGCTGGATTGGCAGGATAAACTGGCGCCGGCTGACCCTTAGCCCAGGCCTGATGCATCTTGGCCATCTGCTGCCTCAACTTATACATCTCTTCTTTCATTGCTTTAACATATACCACTTCTACCTCTTTTGACGGGTCCACGATACTGGTATCTGATTCTTGGCTTGTCATGTTCAGTTTATTTTTTGACCGGGTGTTGTGTGAATGGGTTACCAGGATGCCGACTGCCTTTTTTCCTTGTGTTGTAAAAACGAGTTACCATGCTAAAAACACAAACCAACCACCTTTCTGGAATGACACGACAAAAATGAAACATCACGTTAGCATTAGGGCAATTAACAGCTTTTGATCGGGCGCATGCGTCATCCCGGCTTTTTCCTTATTTCCAATTGCAAACTTTCTCTTCCTTTGTTTTTCTTCTTTTTTTTTCTTCTTTTCACTCTTGACTTTGTCTTCTCTTGTTACTATTTTCTTCTTTTCTTGATTTTTCTTTTCTTTCTTTCTTGTTTTTCCGCTATTTTCTTTTTTTTTTGCCCTTTTGTGGTTTTTCCTCTCTTTTTTTCTTTTTCCTTTTTTTTATTTTTCTTTTGGTTATGGTCGAATCCTATGTAGATTGCCTACGTATCATGCCCCCGCATGAATCAGACCAAGCGTAGTTCTTGCAAATAAGTGCAAAATTAGATGCAAGAAATAATGAAAAAAAAAAATTTGGGAATTTTCAGATTTTCATTAATAACAACTGCGATTACAAAACTACTAGACTATTTGTTGTTGTTTTTTTCTTTTTCGGAAAGGAAAGTACAAAACAGACTTAAAAACAAAGTACAAACTTGACTAATCTAGGAGTACATCAAAGCTACAAATCCTGGGGCCCACGGGGCATCACTCGGCACCGCCATGGGCCCGCGCAAGATTGAGAAGGCTCCAATGTCAACTGCGACTATTTAAAGAAAACTGGCCATGTAATGGCTTATTTTGACTTAAAAAGCAAAGTGGCTATTTTTTAAAAAAACAAAAATTTTATTTAAGAAAACAAAGGCTCAGTTTTGCAAATACGGCCTTTCAACACTCCCGAAAGGGAGATTTTAAGGTCGTGCCCACAAACCGTTTTAAAATGACTCAGGGTGGCTGTTCTTGTAAAAATGGCCTTCCGGCGCCCTTTTGGGGACATTCAGCTTATTTTTCAACAAGAATGGCGTCACCCGACTTATTGGATAAAAATTAAAATTTTGGTATTTTTTGGCTATTTTTGCAAAAGGGGTGGTTGGACCCGATAAGGGTTGCCTACGTATCTCACATTCGGTGAGAATCAAACCTGTGTAGTTCGGGCAGATTGGATACGGGCAAGAGTTAAAAACAACTAACTTAGAGAAAACATATTTCTGTCTTTTCTGGAAAGTGATGAAAAATGCAAAATCTTTTTTGGATTTTATTTTTCTCTTTTTTTTTATTTTTAATTTTTGAAAAGTGATCTAATGCAAAATCTTTTGACTTTTCATATTTTCCTTTTCTTTGATTTTTAGTTTTCGAAATATTATCTAATGCAAAATCTTTTTGACTTTTTCCATATTTTTCCTTTTCCTTAACAAAACAAAGAAAAAACAAACGGGCCCTACTCGCACCTCGCCCTCTTTTCCTTTTCTCATTTTTCATTTTCCTCAAAAAAAATCGGCAGAGTTTCGGCGCTATTTGGACATTAGTATTTTTCTAAAATATGGAATCAACTTTCTACACTATTATCTTCTTTTCACTTTTCCCAAATGTTCAAGCCGGTCAGCACGCGAGTCCAAGACAAATAAATGCACATGCAACACGTAAAATGCATCATGGTGGTCTTTCATATCCGGTTACCTGTCCTAGACGGACCCAACCCCTGTGTTGAGTCCCCTAAGTCATATGCACGTGATGCAGATAAGCGCTCTTACTAGGGATCCGGCATGAGGCTGAGTTATTCTATGTTCAAAACCTGAGTATATGTTCTAGACTGTGTACCCAAGCGGACAACTTGAGTTGGGAGGGGGCTACGTACCGGGAACCAAAAGGCCATCCGGCTTAGTAACTTGTTCGGCCTCTTTCTTATTTCAGTTATGAAACTAACAGAATAGGGAGTCTCAACCAGTAAGCACATCCCTGGAGGTGAGAAGAGAAGGGTTTCGTAGCAGTTTTATATACAGTTCAGATAATATCAAAGCGGTAAACATTTAGCACATTAAGCATGAAACATGTAGGAAAATCAGATATAACCAAATACAACAATCTATCTAAGCTCGAACTCTGAACCCTAAACAAAATGTTCTGGGTTCTTGTCCCCAGCAGAGTCACCAAGCTGTCACACCTCCTTCTTCACTACACCCGCGAGGGCGCAAAGGAGTTTCTCTAATAAAGGACAATCGAAACGGGATTTGTTATTAAGATTCAAAGTCGCCACTTGGTAGATTGATGGTGTCCCAAGTCATCGGTTGAATCCCGAATAGAGGAAATTATTGACTCTGTTTAACAGTCCGCGAACCAGAAATCCGAGTAAGGAATTCTGTTAACCTGGGAGAAGGTGTTAGGCATTCCCGGATTCCATGGTTCTAGCACAGTCACTCAACTGTTGTATTAGATTTTATCTGATTTCAAAACATGTTCTAACTTATGTGCCTTTTATTAGTAACCGCTTTTATTATTATTATTTTAAGAGAATTGCAACGTTGTAAAAATACGTCTCGAACACGTCACATAAATGCACCCGCTATTTTTGACATATTTCGACTTCATTGAGATTTGAATTTGGGTCACATAAATGTGCACCCGTATTTAAGGAGGTAAAATTATTAAGAACGCGCCTAAAGAGTCTAACGCATTATTATATTTGGGGAAGGCCGTGAAATTCGCTAAACGGCCCATCCCGAATTCTAAGTATTTTAATATAATATTTACTGAGGGCCCCGCAATTTATTTATTTTTTGCGAGAATCGTCTCATCAGTTTTATTTAAAGGTTAATCCCAAAGTGTCTATGATTTTCTACTTACTATTTGTCTCTAAGAATAAAAGGAAAGTAATCCCAGTTATTTAACATTGGTAAAAGGTCAAATCCATATGATTCGCTTTCAAATTAATTCCAGCCCAGTAACTTATGATGTGAAGATGAAACATACTAAGCAATTCGTTCAAAAACATAGAGGATTAGACCATTTGGGCCTATTTTCGAGGAAACCATGCCCATGAGAGGTGTTATTCAATTTGGTTGGGCTATTGGACAAGAGCCGTCTGGGCCACACGTCTGAGCCCAGAATCACAGGTCAAATTGAAGTATTATAAGATCAAAGTTAGGGATTCCAATTTCAAATTTAATGGACAACCTAGATAATTTTAATCACCAATTCAACTCAATAATGCAATTTACTACTCAAGTGCTTGGGTGTTCTTCCTGAGTTTATATTAAAGCCCAGGTGACATTCCAATACAAATCAAGTATGCCAGAAGCCCAAAACAATGTCGATTCCTTACAATTTCCAATTACTTGTATTTTAGTTATTCTCATTTATGAACAGGTCTAATGTGAAGATAACAATATAACCAATTCCTATTTTACTTAAACAACCAATGTGAGAATTAACTTTCAATTCAAATTAACTTTCATTTCAACTGATCTAATAAGCATGGCATTCATAGACTAAGGCTGCTACCGTCCAAGTTTCACTCCAGAATTCAATTACTGTATGCTAAACAAAGTAAATTCATGTAAATATTCAATCTAATTAAACAAGCACTAGCTATTATCTCCTAATGAAGAACTAATGAAGAACTATATGAATCAACTAATATTAAACGAGCAACAGTGCTTGTCATATATGAGTCAACTACTGCAAAACTAACTACCACTAACACTTTCACTTGGATGAAAACAAAACAAACATCACCAAATCCAAATCACAACAGTCCATAGTCCAATTAATATCCAAACAACGAAACTTAAACAATATCCTTGAGCTAAACTGAATGCACAGATCTGGGAACAAAATGAAATAGATTTCAACTATTACAACAGCTTCATTCACAAACTCATTTCAGCATGTTTATCTCACAGTCATTAATAATACAGCCATGTACCTGGAGAGCAAAATGTAGTGAGAAGGAGAAGAAGTTAGCAACAGGAACAGGCAACACACAGCAGCAACCACTTAGCTTCAACCAGGAATGAGTTAGGAGTACAAAAATGATCTTTTAAAACCAAGAGAGACTGATATAATCAACCAAACATAGCATCAGGATGAATAACATGAACCCAGCAGCACTGTACGCTTTCAATAATACAGAATTTCACCAAAATCACCTAGTAAACTTCTGAACTTCTAGCAACAAACAAGGAATTGGAAAATGCGATCCAGTAGACAAAGATTTGAAATTGTTCAATGAAACAGTATATTTTTGAATTTTCTTCTATTTTTTTTTTATTTTTTGGGTTTTTGAGTTTTGATTTAAATTTCGCAGATCTGGAATTGAGAGAGTGTCTTTGAGGGGTAATTTTTTAGGCTCCAAACTTGTGAATGAAGTAAGGGGACTGCCCTTTTATAGAAAAATCAGCTGCCAATTCTAGATTTAATTTTTAACACTTTAGTCCCTGATTTCCTAACTTATTACTCAAGTTAATACACTATAATTACTGAAATTACACTAAAGTCTTACTTTGGAAGGTCCTAGAAGATTCTAGTTTCAACTACAACATTCTTGTGCACCTCTAAATGTCTAACATACCCCTTGAAGTTGTTTCGGATTACCATGATGACTGAACCTAGCCCTTTGTTATCAACTCTATCTAACTACAAGGTGTAAACTGTTCAACTATAATCAAACACCCTAAAATAAGCCTAACAATTATTTCAAACTTGACTGAAAGCTAACAGGAATCCAATTAAACTAACAATTAAATGACTAACATAACTAAACTAACTTTTGAGCACCTAAACCAGTAGAATGCAAGTAAAATCAGAATTAAACAATAATGAAAATTAACCTAAACATTTACTACTTAAATATTATTTCCAAGCATTTAAACTAACAATAGCAATCACAGAAATAGATTCAAGTTAAAATCGACTACCAATTAGAATCATGCGAAAATTAACACTACATTCAATTAAATAAATAAAACTCGAATCAAATCAGAAAAACAAAACTAAAAATGAGGAGAAAATGCACTGATTCAGCCTCCACAATATGCCATTCGAAATTGAATTCCAGTTAATATTATATGCCTATTTTGTCAAAAATAGGCATTAATATTAACTAGAACTCAATCAATCTTGAAATTTCTCAAAACAAACTCAACCCGTCCAAACCCTAGATTTAAAATTCGTTCAATTCTAAATAGATTCAAGAGGTTTTGGGTAGGGATTAGTGATGAGGGAGGGGAGGGGAGTATATGGTACAAGTTTGGGGTCGTTTGGACAAAGTGATGTTTTGGCCGGAAATTTCGATCTAAAATTTGAATCAACCGGCTAGGATTTGAAGAATGGGATATAGAGATTTGGAAGAAGGAGGGGACGGGGATTCAGTGGTGTAATTTTGGTATTGTTTGGAGAATCGCCACCGGCGGCGGCGATTTTCGGCCAGCGGCGCTAGGGCGGAGGGCGGCGAAGATGTGGTGGGGGTTGTGGCGTTACAGGGGGTACGAGCAAGGGGGTCTGGTCTAGGGTTAGATGGGGATTTTCAGGCAGTTTTATGTAATGTGGTGAACCAATTTGGGCCGTTTGATCATAAGGAACGGACGGTTGGGATTGAGGGATGCCAAAACGGCATCGTTTGGTGGGGCAAGGCTGGACCGGGTCAGGGTTAGCTTTGGGCCAATTCTGGGTGGCTTTTGGGTCAATTTATTTGGGCTGGTTTGGACCAAAGAATTAAACAGCCCAATTTGAACAAACCATCTCCCTTTCATTGTTTTCTTTTATTTATTTTATTTTCCTTTTGTATTTTTATATTTTCTGATTTTATTAAAATGCTAAATTAAAACTTAAAACCAAATTAACACTAAAATCTTGATTTCCTAATTTCCTTACACTAATTCCTAATTTAAATGCAAACTAAGTCACATTTGAACTAAAATGCAAAAAGGACCATTTTGTTATTTTCTTTTGCATTTTATTCTAAAACAACTTAATCACTAATTAATTCTAAAATATGAAAATTAAACTCCTAACTGCAAATGTCCAACATATTTTTTATATTTTTCATATGAATTAAAAAATGCACAACTAAAATGCAAACAATTGACAGAAAAATAAAAAATTCACAAAATTGTAAAATAATGACAGAAAAATCATTTGGTTTGGAATTTTGGGAATAATTCACATATAGGGCAAAAATCACGTGCTCACAGCTGCCCCTCTTTGCTCGAAAACATGAAGAGTTTTCGGGCAAAGATAAGCGAGCAAATATGAGCAATTTTTGCCCGTTTGAATATTCTGTGTGAAGCATTTTTGAAAAAATCGTATGACCGCACCTTGCTTCGGAGGTTGCCTAGATATCCTTGGCTAAAAAGGAATCAGGTCAGTGTAGTTCATGAAGGCTTGGTAGCTGGGACTACCAGGAGCTATGATTTTGCTGCTGTTGCTGCTGCTCCTGCTCGCTGACCTCCTTATTACACCGCGTTAAAATAACAGAAACTAGCCTAAGCTATGATCTATGAATTACAAGAATAATCCTATCTATGTCTTCAAACTTGCTTTTGTGTTGCCTTGAACTTGTATTCTTCCGATGGAATTCTTTTTGTTGCCTTGCATTGTGATCGGAGACGTTTTGCCATTCCTTCGAGCGATGCTTGACTGCTAAATTTGAAATGTGTGCCTCTATTCTCCAGGCGGGCTCCTGACTACTGACGCTTGAAAAGTATTCTCTTGTTCTCCAGGTGGGCTCCTGACTGCAACGCTTGAAAAGTATTCCCTTATTCTCCAGGTGGCTCCTGACTGCAACAAAATAGACAAACAAAGAAAATTTTCTACCCCTGTTTGGTAACTGGGCACATTATGTTATCAAATATTAAAATTAACAGTTACATTCGAATTGTACTTCCCTTGTTCTCCAGGTGGGCGCCTGCTTGCAACAAAACAAAACAACAAAAAAATTTTGCTCCAGTTTGATGGCTGGGCACGTTATGTTACCAAATATTAAAGCTTGAAGGATGAAATTTGCATCATACTTCCCTTGTTCTCCAGGTGGGTGCCTGACTGCTGGAACTTTTGAAATGCATTCCCTTGTTCTTCAGGAGGGCGCCTGAGTGCAACAAAAATAGACAAACA
Organism: Nicotiana glauca; assembly: GCA_026770625.1. Lineage (NCBI taxonomy): Eukaryota > Viridiplantae > Streptophyta > Magnoliopsida > Solanales > Solanaceae > Nicotiana > Nicotiana glauca. The sequence continues at coordinate 112,435 of MU724677.1, forward strand.
AAGAAAATTTTCTGCCCCAGTTTGGTAACTGGGCACATTATGTTATCAAATATTAAAACTAACAGTTAAAATTTGAATTGTACTTCCCTTGTTCTCCAGGTGGGTGCCTGCTTGCAACAAAACAAAACAACGAAAATTTTTTGCCCCAGTTTGATGACTGGGCGCGTTATGCTACCAAATATTAAAGCTTGAAGGATGAAATTTGCATCATACTTCCCTTGTTCTCTAGGTGGGTGCCTGACTGTTGGAACTTTTGAAATGTATTCCCTTGTTCTCCAGGTGGGCGCCTGACTGCAACAAAAATAGACAAACAAAGAAAATTTTCTTCCCCAGTCTGGGGCCGGGCAGACTTGTGTGTTGTTACCTAAGCTATGGATACGACGGTGAGAGCAAAACTAAAGACTTGATCGGCATGTACGTCCCCCGTGAGTAAAACCATCTGACTACAACTTTTATCCTAGGAGAAACTTCATCAGACTAGGTTTTCTATCTTAGGAGAGATATTCATCAGACTAAGATTTTAAACCTAGGAGAAAGATTCATCAGACTAGGTTTTCTATGTTAGGAGAAAGATTCGTCAGACTAAGATTTTAACTCTAGGAGAAGATTCATCATACTAGGCCTCTTGTTATCTTTGGGAAAGGTTCGTCAGACTAAGATTTTGACTCTAGGAGAAGATTCATCAGACTAGGTCTATTTTGTTATCTCAGGAGAAAGATTCATCAGACTAAGATTTTGACTCTAGGAGAAGATTCATCAGACTAAGATTTTGACTCTAGGAGAAGATTCATCAGACTAGGTCTTTTGTTATCTTAGGAGAAAGATTCATCGGAGTAAGATTTAGACTCAAGGAGAAGATTCATCAGATTAGGTCCATTTTCGTTATCTTAGGAGAAAGATTCGTCAGACTAAGATTTAGACTCTAGGAGAAGATTCATCAGACTAGGTCTTTTGTTATCTTAGGAGAAAGATTCATCAGACTAAGATTTAGACTCTAGGAGAATATTCATCATACTAGGTCCATTTTCGTTATATTAGGAGAAAGATTCGTCAGACTAAGATTTCGACTCTAGGAGAAGATTCATCAGACTAGGTTTACTATCTCAGGAGACGGATTCGTCAGACTAAGATTTTGGCTCTAGGAGAAGATTCATCAGACTAGGTCTTTTGTTAGCTTAGGAGAAAGTTTCATTAGACTAAGATTGGATTTGGAGAAAAATCCATCAGACTAGGCCTTTTATCCTAGGCAGAAAAATGTGAAAAGCAATGGCAGTATTTTGTGCACAAGACAGGCAAGGGCAAAGATTTTTGAGAAACTTCCCTTTTGTCGGCTCTCGTTGTCCTCCCTTTTCTTTTATTTCTTTTCTTCTCTTTTCTTCCAACTTTCTTGCACTGCGTTGTTCCTGTTTCAAACAAAGAAAACTTGTGTGTTTAAAATGTGGTGGTTGGTTTGTGGCCTTGAACTTTGAAGGTGGCCCGACATCCTCCATTTGTTGTATTGCATGAATGTTATCTCCCCAATCCTTATATTTCATATGAATCCCGCAGCATGTCTATTATCCCCACTTCGTGCGTATGATGTTCTTTCTTGACTTAACCACTAGCTTCGGCCTTGAGTTTATTGTTCCTTCACTTGTCACGATAACTGATTCCCACTCGAAGATCTCGCTTGTTAATTGACTAACCACTTTCTTTGCTACCCTTGACACAGAGAATACCTCTGATCCGTTCACCAAAACACCCTCCATCTATTGCGTGGTTCCTAAGTCAAACCCTTATATTTCACACGAATCCCAAAGCATGTTGATTGTGGCCAACTCAGTGTGCCTGCTGTTTTCTCCTGGCTTGATGCCTTTATGTGCTCACCAGGTCCCATTTTGTTTAATTGGAAAGCTTGGTGGCGGATTTTAAAGTCATTTCTCACTTGTTTTGAACAATAGACCCAGGCAGTGGGAGTAAAACAATGTGGGAGGAATAGAGTAAAGGATAATGGAAAGAGACGATTCCTAACAAGAAACCTAGAGAGGAGTGACCCATCCGATGTGGATACCGACTCTAGCGACCTTGACATGCACCTGCAGCCTACTCTATTTTAGCAAATCTGATGTTCAGCTTTTGTTGTACCTTTTCGCCGTGAAACTGGTATTCAATGCTCCGCTTATCTAATCTGATTCACAGTCCTTAGTCGACTTGTAGTGCCCGAAGGGTTTTCACCATCAAGCCTCTCTTATTTGATTTTCTCACGTCTCACCATCGCCTTATGGTGCCTATGAAGGTTTTCACCAATAAGACTCTCTCATTTTGATTTCTCTCATCTTTCATCGCCTTGGGGTACCCGTGGTGGTTCTCATCAACACAACTCTCTCATTATTCATTTCCTTCGTTTGGCCTGGAGTGTTGCCCCTGATATGATTCGCCTCTGCTCGCTTGACTCGGCATTTCTTGAAGACTGATCAGAAGGTCTTTCTTTGGACCATAATGCAGGCTTTTGGATGGGGATAGAAAGAAGGGTATCAAAGGGTCAAAAAATAATTCAACATGGGTTCGCCTTCATCATTCCAATCTCCAAAACATACCAAGCACAAACTACGCAGTTAAACAAGATGAGGAAAACACACATAATACCTTTTGATTGATTCACATATTTGCCTTCTATATTTGTCAATTACCTAGCACCATTAGACAACGATCTCGGTACCATGAACGCCCCCCTGTAAACTTGGGGCGAACTTGCCTTGGCTTCAAACCGATGCGGCATGATGCATTTTAACAGTATTTCTTTATGTTCTATCTGCCCCCAGTTTCACTTGATTTGGGCTCGAAGTGATCTCAAAATGCCTTTACTTATTTCCCTTGAATGTCCTTCCCTCTTCAACATTGTTTAATTACTAAATTGACTGTTAAAAACCAGGCTGAGAATTATGCGTGCATGTCATGTCACTACAACTAGCGTGAAAGAATTGTAACAGGAGAAGGGAACTAAATAATGACTAGAAATGGTGGGAAACAGATAATTGCATTAGACTGACGGTGAAAGGGTTGAAACAACAGAACAAGCCAACTAAACTAGTTACATCCCTAGACGGCACTAAACAAGCTATTATGACTAAACAAAGCAAAGTGAAAAGATAGAAGGGTTTGAGTCACCAGACAATATCCAGATTACAACCCTGAAAATGACCCGGACAATAGAAATGAAAACAAAATAAACAACCAAAACTCCACTCTAGCTAACCAAGAGATGGAGTGTCTTTCCAACCACATAATTCGACACCTTAGCCACTGGATTGCCTATCAAAATTACTGGGACCTTCATTCAACAAGCTTCCAAGAGGATTCTCATACTCCCCGTCGCCATGAATCTTCCCTACAAAATGTGCATCGTCATGTGCAGGTAAAGGATTTTGTGCAATGTTCTGGGTGCCACTGTCCTGGACCTCAATTATCCCTTCCTGAATCATTCTTTCTATCTTTTTTTTCAAATCCCAGCAACTTTCAACATCGTGCCCCTGGGCATTGGAATGGTATTCACACCTTTTAGATGGGTCAAAGCTTCTTACACGCTTGTCCACCTGATTCGGAGGGATCGGTGCAGTCAGGTTATAATTCTTTAGTTTCTCAAACAAGTCTGCATACGACTCTCCGATGGGGGTGAAAGTTTCCTTCTTCTGTGCCCTCTCTTGCTTGAAATATTGGTTGGCTCGCAAACCCGCTCCAGGGGAATTCTTGTAGGCTCTTGGAGGTGGGTAGGTGTTTTGAGTTGGGTAAGTATTTTGTGGAGTGGGTGCACACCATGGCGCGTGGGTAGGATGTTGGGGATATGTGTGGGCGTGGTGGACAGAGTAGTGGGGACCACGTGGTAGGTAATAGTGCTGTGGAGTATGGGAGTAGGTTTGGGGACGGGGTCGGGGTTGATGGTAATATGGTGATGGGCCCTTGGACCAAGTTCTAGAGTCAACTACTGCCACATCTTTTTTCTTTTTCTTTCCCAGTACCCCTCCGCTCTGGATGGCCTGAGTAGTTGCCTTGATTGCCGAATAGCTCATGATTTTGTCGGATTTGAGCCCCTCTTCAACCATACTTCCCATTTTCACTACCTCGTTAAAACATTTGCCCACTGCTGACACCAGGTGACCATAGTAGGTAGGTTCTAAAGCCTGCAGGAAATAATCAACCATTTCGCCTTCCTTCATTGGTGGATCGACCCTTGCAGCCTGTTCCCTCCACCGAAATCCGTACTCCCTGAAGCTTTCCCCAGGCTTCTTCTCAATTTTAGTCAATGATAGATGGTCCAAGATGATTTCGAGATTGTATTGGAAGTGGCACGCAAATGCTTGGGCCAAGTCATCCTAAGTTTACCATCGGGCGTGATCCTGCCGTGTGTACCATTCCAAGGCTGCTCCACTTAGGCTTTGGCTGAAGCACGCCATCAGTAATTCATCCTTCCCACCGGCCCCTCTCATTTTGCTGCAGAATCCCCTCAGGTGGGCTACAGGATCACCATGTCCATCATACAAATCAAACTTTGGTAACTTGAACCCTGCTAGCAGCTGGACATCGGGAAGTAGGCACAAATCCTTGTAGGCCACACTGACTTGGCCACCCAAACCCCGCATGTTCCTGAAGGATTGCTCCAGGCTTTTTACTTTTCGAAACATCTCTTCCTGTTCCGGGTCCTTAAGCGGCTTGTCAGTTTCAAAGTGAGGAGTGTAGGAATATGGCTCAGGAGCTTTAAAGGTAGGCTCAGGAGGATAGTACTGACTATCGTGAGCTTGAAACAGGGGCTCACTGGAAGATCTTTGCGGTATGGTAAGTAGAGGCGCCACAAAGACAGGGATGATTAGCGGAGGAGGGTTTTGTTTGGGTGGTGGAGCTTGGGGAGGATAGGAAGTGGTGCCATAACTCTGTTGGTAGAAAGGGAAAGGTGCAGATGAATTCGCAGGAGGAAGCTCCTGAGACTGAGCCAAAGGTGGGAGATATGCTGGATTGGCAGGATAAACTGGCGCCGGCTGACCCTTAGCCCAGGCCTGATGCATCTCGTCCATCTACTGCCTCAACTTATACATATCTTCTTTCATTGCTTTAATATATACCACTTCTACCTCTTTTGACGGGTCCACGATACTGGTATCTGATTCTTGGCCTGTCATGTTCAGTTTATTTTTTGACCAGGTGTTGTAGGAATGGGTTACCAGGATGCCGACTGCCTTTTTTCCTTGTGTTGTAAAAATGAGTTACCACGCTAAAACCATAAACCAACCACCTTTCTGGAATCACACGACAAAAATAAAACATCACGTTAGCGTTAGGGCAATTAACAGCTTTCGATCGGGCGCATGCGTCATCCCGGCTTTTTCCTTATTTCCAATTGCAAACTTTCTCTTTCTTTGTTTTTCTTCTTTTTTTTCTTCTTTTCACTCTTGACTTTGTCTTCTCTTGTTCCTATTTTCTTCCTTTCTTGATTTTTCTTTTCTTTCTTTCTTGTTTTTCCGCTATTTTCATTTCTTTTTGCCCATTTGTGGTTTTTCCTTTCTTTTTTTCTTTTTCCTTTTTTTTTCTTTTGGTTATGGTCGAATCCTATGTAGATTGCATACGTATCATGACCCCGCATGAATCAGACCAAGCGTAGTTCTTGCAAATAAGTGCAAAATTAGATGCAAGAAATAACGAAAAAAAATTCTTTTGGGAATTTTCAGATTTTCATTAATAACAACTGCGATTACAAAACTACTAGACTATTTGTTATTTTTTTTTTCCTTTTTCGGAAAGGAAAGTACAAAACATACTTAAAAACAAAGTACAGACTCGACTAATCTAGGAGTACATCAAAGCAGCAAATCCTGGGGCCCACGGGGCATCACTCGACATCGCCATGGGCCCGCATAAGACTGAGAAGGCTCCAATGTCAACTGCGACTATTTAAAGAAAAACTGGCCATGTAATGGCTTATTTTGACTTAAAAAGCAAAGTGGCTATTTTTTTTTAAAACAAAAATTTTATTTAAGAAAACAAAGGCTCAGTTTTGCAAATACAGCCTTTCAGCACTTCCGAAAGGGAGATTTTAAGGCCGTGCCCACAAATCGTTTTAAAATGACTCAGGGTGGCTGTTCTTGTAAAACGGCCTTCCAGCGCCCTTTTGGGGACATTCGGCTTATTTTTCAACAAGGATGGCGTCACCCTACTTATTGGATAAAAATTAAAATTTTGGTATTTTTTGGCTATTTTTGCAAAAGGGGTGGTTGGACCCGATGAGGGTTGCCTACGTATCTCACATCCGGTGAGAATCAAACGTGTGTAGTTCGGGCAGATTGGATACGGGGAAGAATTAAAAACAACTAACTTAGAGAAAACATAATTTGTCTTTTCTGGAATGTGATGAAAAATGCAAAATCTTTTTGGATTTTATTTTTCTCTTTTTTTTTTATTTTTAATTTTCGAAAAGTGATCTAATAAAAAATCTTTTGACTTTTCATATTTTCCTTTTCTTTGATTTTTAGTTTTCAAAAAATGATCTAATGCAAAATCTTTTTGACTTTTTCCATATTTTTCCTTTTCCTTTACAAAACAAAGAAAAAACAAACGGGCCCTACTCGCACCTCGCACCTCGCACCTCGCCCTCTTTTCCTTTTCACATTTTTCATTTTCCTCAAAAAAAATCGGCAGAGTTTCGGCGCTATTTGGACATTGGTATTTTTCTAAATTATGAAATCAACTTTCTACACTATTATCTTCTTTTTACTTTTCCCAAATGTTCAAGCCGGTCAGCACGCCAGTCCGAGACAAATAAATGCACATGCAACACGTAAAATACATCATGGTGGTCTTTCATATCTAGTTACCTGTCCTAGACGGACCCAACCCATGTGTTGATTCCCCTAAGTCATACGCACGTGATGCAGATAAGCGCTCCTACTAGAGATCCGGCATGAGGCTGAGTTATTCTAGGTTCAAAACCTGAGTATATGTTCTAGAGTGTGTACCCAAGCGAACAACTTGAGTCGAGGAGGGGGCTACGTACCGGGAACCAAAAGGCCATCCAGCTTAGTAACTTGTCTGGCCTCTTTCTTATTTCAGTTATGAAACTAACAGAATAGGGAGTCTCAACCAGTAAGCACATCCCCGAAGGTGAGAAGAGAAGGGTTTCGTAGCAGTTTTATATACAGTTTAGATAATATCAAAGCGGTAAACATTTAGCACATTAAGCATGAAACATGTAGGAAAATCAGATATAACCAAATACAACAATTTATCTAAGCTCGAACTCTGAACCCTGAACAAAATGTTCTGGGTTCTTGTCCCCAGCAGAGTCGCCAGAGCTGTCACACCTCCTTTTTCACTACACCCGCGAGGGCGGAAAGGAGTTTTTCCAATTAAAGGACAATCAAAACGGGATCTGTTATTAAGATTCAGTGTCACCACTTGGGAGATTGGTGGTGTCCTAAGTCACCGATTGAATCCCGAATAGAGGAAATTATTGACTCTGTTTAACAGTTCACGATCCAAAAATCCGAGTAAGGAATTCTGTTAACCTGGGAAAAGATGTTAGGCATTCCCGGATTCCGTGGTTCTAGCACGATCGCTCAACTGTTGTATTTGATTTTATCTAATTTCAAAATATGTTCTAACTTATGTGCCTTTTATTAGTAACTGCTTTTATTATTATTATTTTAAGAGAATTGCAACGTTGTGAAAATACGTCTCGAACACGTCACATAAATGCACCCGCTATTTTTGATATATTTCGACTTCGTTGAGATTTGGATTTGGGTCACATAAATGTGCACCCGTATTTAAGGAGGTAAAATTATTAAGAACGCGCCTAAAGCGTCTAACGCATTATTATGTTTGGGGAAGGCCATGAAATTCGCTAAACGGCCCATCCCGAATTCTAAGTATTTTAATATAATATTTACTGAGGGCCCAGCAACTTATTTATTTTCGGCGAGGCTCGTCTCATCATTTTTATTTAAAGGTCAATCCCTAAGTGACTATGATTTTCTATTTACTATTTATCTCTAAGAATAAAAGGAAAGTAATCCCAGTTATTTAACATTGGTAAAAGGTCAAATCCATATGATTCGCTTTCAAATTAATTCCAGCCCAGTAACTTATGAAGTGAAGATGAAACATGCTCAGCAATTCGTTCAAAAACATAGAGGATTAGACCATTTGGGCCTATGGTCGAGGAAACCATGCCCATGAGAGGAGTTATTCAATTTGGTTGGGCTGTTGGACAAGAGTCGTCTGGGCCACATGTCTGAGCCCAGAATCACAGGTCAAATTGAAGTATTATAGGATCAAAGTTGGGGATTCCAATTTTAAATTTAATGGACAACCTAGATAATTTTAATCACCAATTCAACTCAATAATTCAATTTACTACTCAAGTGCTTGGGTGTTCTTCCTGAGTTTATATTAAAGCCCAGGTGACATTCCAACACAAATCAAGTATACCAGAAGCCCAAAACAATGTCGATTCCTTACAATTTCCAATTACTTGTATTTTAGTTATTCTCATTTACGAACAGGTCTAATGTGAAGATAACAGTATAACCAATTCCTATTTTACTTAAACAACCAATGTGAGAATTAAATTTCAATTCAAATTAACTTTCATTTCAACTGATCTAATTAGCATGGTATTCATAGACTAAGGCTCCTACCGTCCAAGTTTCACTCCAGAATTCAATTACTGTATTCTAAACAAAGTAAATTCATGTAAATGTTCAATCTAATTAAACAAGCACTAGCTATTATCTCCTAATGAAGAACTAATGAAGAACTATATGAATCAGCTAATATTAAACGAGCACCAGTGCTTGTCATATATGAGTCAACTACTACAAAACTAACTACCACTAACGCATTCACTTGGAGGAAAACAAAACAAACATCATCAAATCCAAATCACAACAGTCCATAGTCCAATTAATATCCTAACAACGAAACTTAAACAATATCCTTGAGCTAAACTGAATGCACAGATCTTGGAACAAAATGAAATAGATTTCAACTATTACAACAACTTCATTCACAAACTCATTTCAGCATGTTTAGCTCATAGTCATTAAATATACAGCTGTGTACCTGGAGAGCAAAATGTAGTGAGAAGGAGAAGAATTTAGCAACAGGAACAGGCAACACACAGCAGCAATCACTTAGCTTCCACCAGGAATGAGTCAGGAGTACAAAAATGATCTTTTAAAACCAAGAGAGACTGATATAATCAACCAAACACAGCATCAGGATGAATAACATGAACCCAGCAGCACTGTACGCTTTCAACAACACCAGAATTTCACCAAAATCACCTAGTAAACTTCTGAACTTCTAGCAACAAACAAGGAACTGGAAAATGTGATCCAGTAGACAGAGATTTTGAAATTGTTCAATGAAACAGTATATTTTTGAATTTTCTTCTGTTTTTTTTTTTTTTTTTTT
>MU724679.1:15360-40904 GCA_026770625.1 Nicotiana glauca
TTTACCCATTTTGTACCTACAATTCATAAAAGACACTACTAAGAGCATTTTGTCATCATATATATAATCAAAACAACATGAAAATGTGATTATTTAGGGCGTGATCATAGTCAAATTCACCTATTATCAGGAGCCTTCGCAAATGTGAAAGTCCCAGCCATCGTCAAAGTTCGCAAATGCGAACTAAATCTCGCATTTCCCAAATTAGCAGGTCGGAGTTCGCAATTCCCATATCTGCAACCCAGCAATTTCATACTTAGGCTAATTTTTAACCCATTTTCTTCATTTTTTCAAAACACAAACTCCATAGGCAATTTTTCATGCACAATCCTTTTTCCAAATCATTTGTAAGTCGACTTTTACTTAATTTCTTCATTCTCTAACATCATTAAACATGTTTTTATCTTAAAATCAAGGATTCCCATGGGTGCAAATGGGGATTTTGGGTAGAACCTAGGTTTTCTTAAAATTGGGGATTTGGACCTCAATTTGAGGTCCGATTTCAAAACAAATCATAGATATGAATTCGTGGGGGAATGGGTAACCGGGTTTTGGTTCGAACCTCTAGTTTTGACCACGTGGGCCCGAGGGCGTTTTGGGAAAATTTTGAGTAAAACTTTGGGAAATTCATTTTCATGCATTCAAATTGATTCAACTAGCATTTGTTGATGCATTCAAGTAATTTGTGACTTGATTCGAGTGGTTTTGTGGATTCGAAGAGTAAAGCTATACTAGAGGCTTGAGTTGAGTTTGGAGAATTTGAGGTAAGTGTTTGATCTAACTTTGGCTTGAGGGAATAGGATTAGGGTGTTGTTTGCTAATTGCTAAACGTTGAGTACGGTGTGCAGGCATGGTGACGTGTGTCTATACACCGGTGTCTAGCATGACCGTGGGTCCTTGTTTGTACTCATTCTAATATTGTTATGACTCTTCCATGTTAATTGATAAATCCTATGTGATGTGGATAGTATAAGAATTGATTGTGAATTGTAAAGTCTTTGGAGCGTTGGCTCGAACAATAAAAAAACTATTGAATAAGAAATGAAACAAATGGAAAGAGATATGATTGATCCCTTGTCGGGATGGTTTGAGTATATTGATTATCTCCCTTGCCGGGATTTAGCTGTTTAATTGTGTTTTTCCCTTGCTGGGACATTTCTATTATTTGTTTATCCCCTTGCCCCATTTGGTTGTGATTACTGTTTGGGTGAGGAAGAGTGATAATGCACGAAGGGTCATTCCGTGCCATGTTTTGATTATATTTGCACGAAGGGTCATTCCGAGCCATGTTTTGATTATATTTGCACGAAGGGTCATTCCGTGCCATATATTGATTATTTTTGCATGAAGGGTCATTCCGTGCCACGTTTTGATTATTTATGCACAAAGGGACATTCTGTGCTCTGATTTGATTATAATTGCACGAAGGATCATTCTCTGCTATGATATGAGAGTTACGTGATGGAAAGCACGAAGGGTGATGCCGTGTACTTTATTTGATTGCTTTTGGCGAGAATTAGAGTAAAAGCACGATGGTTGATGCCGTGCAACTGTTGATTTTCCTGCTCTCATTAATCATTGTTATTGCCCTATTTCTTACTTAAATTGTTGAGTTTATATTCGGACTATACTCCTCCACAGTATGTTTCCCTCCCTTTTAACTGTTTAATTTCTGTGTTCTTCCCTTTTATTCCATACATATGTATTTAGCTGCACAGGTTGGTTTGGTAGACCTGTCTAGCCTCGTCACTACTTCGCCGGGGTTAGGCCAGGCACTTACCAGCACATGGGGTCGGTTGTGCTGATGCTACACTTCTGTGCTCTTTTGCATAGATTACAGTGCCAGAGTAGCTTTTGGACCACAGCAGTAGGATATTGATCGGGAGCTGACCTCAGTCCAGGGACTTACGAGGTAGCCTAGCTGGCGTTCGCAGGCCGAAGTCTCTTTCCGTGTTTTCAGTTTGTTTTCATTGTACCGAGACAGACTTATGTATTTCTATTCAGACTTGTTTGTAGCACTCTTTAGTAGTTCGTGAGATAGCGACACCAGTCTTGGGTAGAGAAATATTAAACTTCCGCATTTTGGGTTTTCAGTTATTTATGTCTTAAAGACTTCCGCTCTTAGTTAAATGACTCGTTATTCTTATTATTATTGGGTTGTCATCAGAAATTATTTAAATGCTTGGCTTGCCTAGCTCCGACAGTAGGCGCCATCACGACTCCCGATGGTGGGAAAATCTAGGTCGTGACAAGTTGGTATCAGAGCTCAAGGTTACACAGGTCTCGCTACTCACGGACAAAATTGGTAGAGTCTGAAGGATCAGTACGGAGACGTCTGTATTTATCCCCCCTAGAGGCTACGGAGTTAGGAAAATCTCACTTTTGTTCTTTCTTGTCGTGCGATTCTGTTTCTCAAATACTGATTGTCTTTCTACTCTATTCTTTTGCAGATGGCGAGAACACATGCTTCCTCTTCTACCGCGCAGCAGCCCGAGCCCCCAGCAGCAGCTCGTGCGAGGGGTAGAGGCCGAGGCCGTGCCAGAGGCTGAGGCAGGGGAAACGCTCAGCCCCAGGCAGCAGTCCCAGAGGTGGAACCTCATATTGACTATGATGAGGAGGTTCCAGCCCCAGCACGTCTGGTGGGCCCAACTCAGGTCCCAGGAGGGGTCATGGTCACCCTAGATCTTCAGGACGCTTTAGTCAGATTGACAGGCTTTATGGAGAGCATCACTAGAGCGGGTTTGCTTCCAGTAGCACCAGCCACTTCTCAGGCTGGAGGAGGAGTTCAGACTCTTGCTACACGTACTCTGGAGCCGGTAGCTCCCCAGGCTCATGTCCCAATATTTCAGCCAGCTGTGACAGCTCAGCCAGGTATTGTAGCCCAGGCTAGCGATGGAGCGGTTATGTCTTCGGATGCTTTTTGGAGACTTGATCGGTTCTCCAAGCTCTTCACCACCATATTCAGTGGGGCTTCATCAGAGGATCCATAGGATTTCTTATTAGCTGCCATGAGATCCTTAGGATAATGGGTATTGTGGAGACCAGTGGGGTCGACTTCGCCACTTTTCGGCTTGCAGGATCGGCCAAGACTTGGTGGAGGGACTACTGTTTATCTAGACCAGCAGGGTCGCCAGCATTGATATAGTATTAGTTCGCAGAGTTGTTTTTGGAGAAGTTTCTCCCAATTACTCAGTGGGAGGCACTTCGCAGGCAATTTGAGCGCCTCTAGCAGGGCTCCATGACAGTCACCCAGTATGAGACTCGGTTCATTGATTTAGCACGCCATGCTATTGTTATAATCCCCACAGAGCGAAAGAGGGTTCAGAGGTTCATTGATGGGTTGATTTAACTGATCCGTCTCCTGATGGCTATGGGAGCCGGTAGTGAGATTTCTTTTAAGGAGGCAGCCAATGCGGCCCGCAGAGTTGAGATGGCCCCTTGCACGAGGAGGTGTTCATGTGTGGGATAAGAGGCCTCGTCATTCTAGTAGGTTCAGTGGTAGCTCATCTGGAGGTAGGGATTCCTATGGTAGAGGCCATTTACCAAGGCCCTTTCAGTCAGCACTCCAGGTTTCTCATGCTACTTCAGGCGGTGGTGGTTCTCAGCAGCATTTTTCTGATCAGCAGCCCATCAGTGCACCTCGACTTTCGAGCTTTTGGGGAGGATATTCAGGTCGACAGGGCTAGCAGTCTTAGCAGCCGAGGGCTTGTTATGGTTGTGGTCGACAGGGCCAGCAGCCGAGGGCTTGTTATGGTTGTGGTGACCCCGGTCACATTGTCACATCTTTCCATCGAGCCTTGGGTAGCTCTCAATAGTAGGGTCCTAGCCCCATGATTCAAGCACCAGGTGATCCACAGCTCGCCCAGCCAGCTAGAGGCATGGGTAGGGATCATAGAGATGGAGGTAGAGACCGTACAGGTGGAGCTCAGACCGGTAGAGGTAGGGGTCAGCCAGTAGTCGATCATCCTAGAGACATGGTTCGGGGAGGTGGGGCCTAGCCCCGGTGTTATGCTTTGCCAGCCAGGCTAGAGGCTGAGTCTTCAGATGCTGTTATTACAGGTACTATTCTGGTCTGTGATAGGGATGCTTCTGTGCTATTTGACCTTGGGTCTACGTATTCATATGTGTCGTCTTATTTTGCACCTTACCTGGGTATACCTAGTGATGCCTCAGGTATCCCCATTTATGTATCTACACCAGTGGGTGATTCTATAGTGGTCGACCGAGTTCATCATTCCTGTGTGGTAGTGTTTGAGGGGCTTGAGACCCGTGTTGATTTATTGCTCTTAGACATGGTGGATTTTAACGTTATATTTGGGATGGATTGGTTGTCCCCGTATCATACCATCTTGGATTGTCACGCCAAGACCGTGATCTTGGCTTTGCCAGACTTACCCCGATTGGAATGGAAAGGGACCCCAGGACATGCCACCCGCAGTGTTATTTCATATGTAAAGACTCGACGCATGGTCGAGAAGGGGTGTTTAGCTTATCTGGTGTATGTTCTCGATTCCAGCACAGAGGTTCCTTCTATTGACTCTGTTCCTATTGTTCGGGAGTTCCCCGAGGTTTTTCCTTCAGACCTGCCGGGTATGCCGCCCGACAGGGATATTGATTTCTGTATTGATTTGGCCCCAAGCACGCAGCCCATTTCTATTCTACCGTATCGCATGGCCCCGCCAGAGTTGAAGGAGTTAAAGGACCAGTTGCAAGATTTGCTAGAGAAGGGATTTATCAGGCCTAGTGTTTCTCTTTGGGGTGCGCCGGTGTTATTTGTGGAGAAAAAGGATGGATAGATGAGGATGTGCATTGATTACCGGCAATTGAACAAGGTGACGATAAAGAACAAGTATCCACTGCCGAGGATTGATGATTTGTTTGACCAGCTTCAGGGTGCAAAAGTGTTTTTAAATATAGATTTGAGATCTGGCTACCATCAGCTAAGGATTAGGGCGTCTGATGTCCCTAAGACAAAATTCCACACTCGGTATTGGCACTATGAGTTTTTGGTCATGTCATTTGGTTTGACCAATGTCCTAGTAGCATTTATGGAGTTGATGAACCGAGTCATCAAACCTTACTTTGACTTGTTCGTGTTAGTCTTTATTGATGATATTCTGGTGTACTCCCATAGCCAGGAGGAGCACGAGCAGTACCTCAGAGTGGTTCTTCAGACTCTAAAGGACAGTCAGTTGTATGCTAAGTTCTCGAAGTGCGAGTTCTGGTTAAGTTCAGTTGCATTTCCGAGTCATGTTGTATCAGTAGAGGGTATTCATGTGGACCCGAAGAAGATTGAGGAAGTCAAGAACTAGCCTTGACTAGCATCAGCTACTGATATTCAGAGTTTCTTGGGGTTAGCAGGTTATTATCGTCGGTTCGTGGAAGAATTTTCATCCATAGCAGCCCCGATGACAAGGTTGACCCAGAAGGGTGCCCAGTTCAGATGGTCAGACGAGTGTGAGGAGAGCTTTCAAAAGCTCAAGACAGCTCTGACTACGGCACCGATATTGGTTTTGCCCACAGGCTTAGGACCCTATATAGTTTATTGTGATGCTTCCCGTATTGTGCTTGGTGCGGTACTGATGTAGGATGGTAGAGTCATTGCTTATGCTTCGAGGCAATTGTAGATCCACGAGAAGAATTATCCGGTTCATGATCTAGAGTTGGCAGCCATTGTTCATGCTTTGAAGATTTGGAGACATTATTTATATGGTGTGACGTGTGAGGTATACACTGATCACAAGAGTCTGCAGTACTTGTTCAAGCAGAAGGAGTTGAATTTGAGGCAGAGGAGGTGGTTGGAGCTATTGAAGGATTATGATGTTACTATTCTGTACCACTCGGGGAGAGTCATTGTGGTGGCCGATGCATTGAGTAGGAAGTCCGCTAACATGGGTAGTCTTGCTTATGTTCCGGTTAACCAGAGACCGCTTGCTTTGGTTATTCAGGCCTTGGCCAATCGGTTTGTGAGGTTGGACATTTCTGAGCCTAGCAGAGTGTTAGCTTGCAGGGTCACTCGTTCTTCATTATTGGAGCGTATCCGTGATCGGCAGTTTGATGATCCCCATTTGTGTGTCCTAAGAGACACGGTGCAGCGTGGAGGTGCCACGAAGGTGACCTTAGATGATGATGGTGTTTTGAGGTTGTAGGGATGAGTTTGTGTGCCCAATGTCGAGGGGATTCGAGAGTTGATCTTAGCGGAGGCCCATAGCTTACGGTATTCTATTCACCCGGGCGCCGCGAAGATGTACCAGGACTTGCGGCAACATTATTGGTGGCGTAGGATGAAGAAAGATATTGTTGCATATGTGGCTCGGTGTTTGAGCTGTCAGCAGGTCAAGTATGAGCATCAGAGGCCTGGTAGTTTGTTCCAGAAGATTGAGCTTCTCGAGTGGAAGTTGGAGAGGATTACCATGGATTTCGTTACTGGACTTCCGATGACTCGGAAGAAGTTTGATGCTATTTGGATCATTGTTGATAGGCTGACCAAGTCAGCGCATTTTATTCCTGTTGCAACCACCTATTCATCGGAGAGGTTAGCTAAGATCTACTTCCGAATAATTGTTCGCCTTCATGGGGTGCTGGCATCTATCATTTCGGACCGGGTTACGCAGTTTACCTCGCGCTTTTGGAGAGCATTTCAGCAGGAGTTGGGCACCCAGGTTCAGTTGAGCACAGCGTTCCATCCTCAGACGGACGACCAGTCCGAGAGGACTATTCAGATATTGGAGGATATGCTCCGAGCCTGTGTCATTGATTTTGGAGGATCGTGGGACCTATTTTTGCCTTTGGCAGAATTCGCCTACAACAACAGCTACAAGTCCAGCATTCAGATGGCTCCATATGAGGAATTGTGTGGTAGGCGATGTTGAGCTCCAGTCGGATGGTTTGAGCTGGGAGAGGCTCGGTTGTTGGGTACAGATTTAGTTCATGAGGCCTTGGATAAGGTCAAGACCATTCAGGATAGGCTTCGTTCGGCTCAGCCGTGGCAAAAGAGTTATGCGGATCGTAAGGTTCGAGATGTAGCTTTCATGGTTGGTGAGCGGGTCTCGCTCCGAGTGTCGCCTATGAAGGGCGTGATGTGATTTGGGAAGAAGGGCAAGCTTAGCCCTAGGTTCATTGGTCCATTTGAGATTCTCGATCGTGTGGGAGAGGTGGCTTATAGACTTACCTTTCCGCCTAGCTTGTTAGTCGTTCATCCAGTGTTTCATGTATCCATGCTTTGGAGGTATCACAGTGATCCAGCCCGCGAGTTAGATTTCGGCACTGTCCAGTTGGACAAGGATCTGTCTTACGAGGAGGAGCCGATAGCTATTCTAGACCGGCAGGTTCGACAGTTGAGGTCGAAGCGTTTTCCTTCAGTGCGTGTCCAGTGGAAAGGTCAGCCTCCTGAGGCATTGACGTGGGAGTCCGAGTCTGATATGCGGAGCCGTTATCCTCATTTATTTCCCGACTCAGGTACTTCTTTCTTTTGTCCGTTCGAGGACGAACGGTTATTTTACAGGTAGAGAATGTGACGACCCAAAGGGTCATCACCGGATTTTTCTCTTTTTCCGCACTTTCGAGGCCTTGAAATCCTTATTTTTACTTGCCTCGATTTTTGTGCGCAATCCGGACGCATAGCCGGAAAGCTTATATATGAGTTCTGTGTGAAAAATGGTGAATTTTGATATTAATATGCATAATATTGACTTCGGTCAATATTTGGGGTAAACGGACCCAGACCCATGATTCAGCGGTCCCATAGGGTCGGTAGAAAAATATGGGATTTGGGCGTGTGCCCGGAATCAAATTCCGAGGTCCCAAGCCCGAGAAATAAATTTTTGTGTAAAATTGTTTTTCTGGAATTTATATGGAATTTAGAAATGAAAATTGATTAGAAGACTATGGTATCGGGCTCGTATTTTGGTTCCGACGCCCGGTACAAGTCATAAATATGTGTTAAGCGCTTTCTGTAAATTTTGGTTGAAAACGGTCGTCATTTGACGTGTTTCGGACTATAAGTTCCAAATTTGAAAGTTTATGAAACTTAAAATAAAATTATGTGTTTTGAGGCTTGATTCTATGTATACGATGTTATTTTGGCGATTTGATCGCACGAGTAAGTCCGTAGGATGTTTTTGAGGTTGTGTACATGTTTGGTTTGGAGCCCCAAGGACTCGGGTGAGTTTTGGATAGGTGTCGAGTTGCATTTTTGAACTTTGGAAAATATTGCAGGTTCAGCTCTGGTATCTTCGCATTTGCGAAGGAATTCTCTCAAATGCGAGTCCCTGATCACAAATGCGAGAAAGGGAGGATCATGCTTGGGTTGCAAATGCGAAAATTTTGTCCGCAAATGCGAGAAAGGGAGCACCTGCACAGGGAATGCGAACAAAATGTCCGCAAATGCGATGAGGAGCCTTCGCAAATGCGAAAGAAAGGCTCGCAAATGCGAAAGTCCCAGCCATCGTCAAAGTTCGTAAATGCGAACTAAATCTCGCATTTCCTAAACTAGCAGGTCGGGGTTCGAAATTGCAAACCCCAGTTCGCAATTCCCACATCTGCAACCCAGCAATTTCATACTTAGGCGAATTTTTAACCCATTTTCTTCATTCTTTCAAAACACAAACTCCATAGGCGATTTTTCAAGCACAAACCTTCTTCCAAATCATTTGTAAGTCAACTTTTACTTAATTTGTTCAATCTCTAACATCATTAAACCTTGTTTTTATCTTAAAATCAAGGATTTTCATGGTGAAAATGGGAATTTTGGGTAGAACCTAGGTTTTCTTAAAATTGAGGATTTGGACCTCAATTTGAGGTCCGATTTCAAAACAAATCATAGATATGAACTCGTGGGGGAATGGATAACCGGGTTTTGGTTCGAACCTCGGGTTTTGACCACGTGGGCCCAGGGGCATTTTGGGAAAATTTTGAGTAAAACTTTGGGAAATTCATTTTCATGCATTCTTTATTCAATTAGCATTTGTTGATACATTCAAGTATTTTTGACTTGATTCGAGCGATTTTGTGGTGAATTCGAAGGGTAAAGCTATACTAGAGGCTTGAGTTGAGTTTGGAGCAATTGAGGTAAGTGTTTGATCTAACTTTGGCTTGAGTGAATAGGATTAGGGTGTTGTTTGCTAATTTTTAAATCTTGAGTACGGTGTATAGGCATGGTGACGAGTGTCTATACACCGGTGTCTACCATGACCGTGGGTCCTTCTTTGTTTCTGATATTGCTATGACTGTTCCATGTTAATTGATAAATCCTATGTGATGTGGAGAGTATAAGAATTGATTGTGAATTGTAAAGTCTTTGGAGCGTTGGCTCGACTAATAAAAAGACTATTGAATAAGAAATGAACGAAATGGAAAGAGATCTGATTGATGCCTTGCCGGGATGGTTTGAGTATATTGATTATCTCCCTTGCCGGGATTTAGCTGTTTAATTGTGCTTTTTCCTTGCCGGGATATTTCTTTTATTTGTTTATCCCCTCACCCTGTGTTCTTCCCTTTTATTGCATACATATGTATTGAAATGCACATGTTGTTTGGGTAGTCCTATCTAGCCTCGTCACTACTTTGCCGGGGTTAGGCCAGGCACTTACCAGCACATGGGGTCGGTTGTGCTGATGCTACACTTCTGTGCTCTTTTGCACATATCACGGTACCAGAGCAGCTTTTTGACCACAGCAGTAGGATATTGACCGGGTGTTGACCTCAATCCAGAGACTTACAAGGTAGCCTAGCTGGCGTTCGCAGGCCGAAGTCCCTTTCCATATTTTCAGTTTGTTTTCATTGTACCGAGATAGACATTTTATGTATTTCTATTTAGACTTGTTTGTAGCACTCTTTAGTAGTTTGTGAGATAGCAACACCAATCTTGGGTAAAGAAATATTAAACTTCCGCATTTTGGATTTTCAGTTATTTATGTTTTAAAGACTTCCTCTCTTAGTTAAATGACTCGTTATTCTTATTATTGTTGGGTTGCCATCAGAAAATGATTAAATGCTTGGCTTGCCTAGCTCCGACAGTAGGCGCCATCACGACTTTCGATGGTAGAAAAATCCGGGTCGTGACATTGAGACTCCATTGTAATGGTCTCGAATTAAGATTTCATGTGCTCCAAAGTGTACATGTAAAGAAAGAAAGAGATAAAGAAACTAAAATTAGAGAGGAGCAGATTTACCTTTATCGTATATGAAAGACAATGTAAAACAATAAAGAGGGTCTTAATTATCATTTATTTCTTATGAATGATCTATTTTATATAATACTAGAGGACAAAACTCAAGCAGGCCGCTAGTTAACTTATTACAAATCCTAGATGCATGCTTATCTAAGAAACGGGATTGTCTTTACTCTTCCTATATAAACTCTATGATAGATTGTCTAAATCTGATAGAAGAGAAATAAATAGAGATTAATTATTCATCAATATCTTATAACGGACATGTCTATATTCCAAAATGATATCTAGTCAAAAGTAGATTTGCACATCAGCTTCGTTAATTTTATAGGCATTCCCGGGTTCCGTGGTTCTAGCACGATCACTCAACTGTCGTGTTTAGCTTATTTATCCGACTTTATTACATGATGAACCTATGTGCCGATTTTAACTTTTAACCACTTTTTATTTAATTTTTTAAGAAAGTTGAACGTCGTTTAAAACGTGTCTTTGGACTGCGTCACATGAAATGCACCTGCAATCCTGAACACATTTTATTCAATATTTTGGGATTTGATTTGGGTCACATGAAATGCACACCTGAGTTTAGGAAGGTAATGCTATTAAAATACGCGCCTAAAGAGACTAACGCATTATTACTTTTAGGGAAGGCTGTGAAATTTGCTAAACGGTCCATCCTGGATGCTAAGTATTTTTAATCAATCAATTATTGAGGGTCCCGCAATTTTGTATTTAATTTGGCGAGGCTCGTCTCATTTTATTTTAAAGCCAACCTAAAAGCAACTACAATTATCTACTTAATTTTGTCTCTAGAAACCTTAATTAATTTGTTATAAAAAGAGATTCAGTCTGCCGCGTAAACACTAACAAATCAAGTGTTATTTCAGACTTGGGTCCAAAAGTCCAATCCGTATGGCATGCACGCTGACTAGTTATCTCAATAACCGCAGGAAATGGGTCTGAGGCAGTCCCAATCTGGACGGTGACAAAACCGGCTTCGTCCGTAAGGCTAAAGGATTGAATCCCTGAATTGGAAAATCACAACTTGAACACATTATTTCAACTGAATCCAAATCAAACACCCACTGATATTAGTACTTTATTTTACTCAAATGAACGAGGCATGGTTTAAGGCTGGGATTGTTTTAACTATTAACTACTGATTTATTTTAAGCACTACTTAAAGTAAAAAGCCAATAAAAATACAACCTAATATTTTAGTGATGATTCATACCATTTTACTAATGAATTCAGTGAAACCCCAAAGCTAACAACAATAACTAAACTATTAAGATTAACAATTGTAACACAAAACTTGTTTAAAAACTATTTTCGAATTTTATTCCTAACTTATTAACCATACTATACTACACTAAATTACTTTTGATATCCACTATACGGCTACAATTAACAAACATGATTAATCAGTCCAACACAGTCTAGTTCGAATTGAATAGGAATTCAAAATATACTATTCTCATAATATGAACTAACACAAGTTAAAACAAACTACTAACTATGAGATCCACATAAGAAAGCCTTTAATGGTTTAACAGTCCAAATCACTACTTATGGTCCATGTGCACCTCATGTTCTTATAATGCGAAACAAGCATCTAATCATCAACCACATTTACTCAGCTAACACTACTGGATTGTACACAATAAACAATATACAAATGAGCTTAAATTTGACGAGCAATTTCCAATTTATCTTCAACTCAGATTTACACCGAAGTGTTACAAGCAGTGTACCTGGAAGTAGGAAATAATGAGGAAGAAGAAAGATCAGCAGCAGTCAGCGGTTGATCACAAGCAGCCCAATAATAAGGGCAATCAATCTAGAAGTGTTAAACCAAACAAAGTTAACAGATCACTCCAAACACATCAACAAATCAACCCAAAAATGCATACATGATGCACAGACAGCCAGCAAAAACTCAAACTAGATTCGAAATACCAATGTCAACTAGAAATCGACCAAAGTAATTCAAAATTGAATTGAAAACTCTTCTGGAACATTACTGGTGCAAAACTCAGCCAAAAACCACTTAATTTGATTCAAATACACTTGGAATGAACCTCTAAACTTCAACAAACAAAGCCAGCAACTACAGACTGTGAATCCACAACCAGAAGCTGGAATTGATTTCCAGTTTCAATAGAACAGTAAAAAAAAATTGATCTTTTAGTTTGTATTTTTTTTTTTTTTGATTGTTTTTCTGATTTTCTTCTAAGAAAAACTAAGATCTAAAGGGGATTTTGGGCTTTAATTTGAAAACTTCCAGGTCTGGACTTGGAGAGGGATTCTAGAGGGAATTTTTTAGGCTCCAAAAAAAGGACCCCTCACACAAGACATTAGGCTGCCTTTTATAGGCACAGCAAAGGGGGTATCAGATTTTAGTTTTCTTCTAAGGCCCTTATTCACTTTTTAGTTTAGTCCTTTACTTTTACACGTGTTTCACAAGTAACTTCCACTGGTATTACAAAGTGTACTTATACCCTTATCTAGAAAATTCTAAAAGACTCTAGTGAGACCTACAACCTTCATATCTACTTTCAATTACCCACATACCCCTGACCAATCCCCGAATTTACTAAACTACCTCATTAAACTAACAACATCCCCTAATCAGATAAAACTAGACCTAGCAGAATCCAAACGAAATCCAATCAGAATGCATTTGTGCTAAATCAAATCAAAAGAAGAATAATGCTGACCAAATTATTAACTTAAGTCCTATTATTAACTAACTGAGATGAATCAAGAACACTAAGTACTCTATTCTACTAATAATCAAGTTAACTAAAACCAAATGAAATACAATATAAGCGAGCAAACAATTAAACACGAAAATTAAGAATTAAAGTTGACGAAAACTGAAAGCTAACGATTATAATAACAGAAACAAAAGAAAAGCAATGAGCAAAGAAAAGAAAAAGGACAAAAAAACTTACCGGCCCGACTCGAAAACCTGTCGACCCTCGACCTAAAATTCGGACGATTCTAGCGATATTTGAACGCCGTGAATAAGGAATTCGTCATGAGGGTGGTGAGAAGACCATACTGTGCCAATTTGGTACCATTTGGAGCGTTTAGGGTTTTTTCCGGCAAGATTCGAGACATGCGGTTATGGGGGTTGGGTAGAGGAGGCTCAGGCGACCTTAGGGTGTTAATTTGATGTCATTTGGAATAAGTGGCGTCGTGGCCGGAAAATGTTCCAACGAAGATTCGAAGAGCTCTAGCGAGATTCGAAAGATAAGAACAGTGGATTCGAGTAGAGGAGGATAAGAAGGATTCATGATGTTATTTTGGAGTTGCTTGGAGATGGTGGTGTTCGCCGGCGGCGGCGATTCCGGCAAAGTACATAGAGTGGTACGAGGAGGGTGAAGTTGTCTCTAGGATTAAGGAGATTCTCAGACAGTTATATTAAAATGTATCGATCAATGGCGACCGTTGGATAGATGGAAATCAACGGCCGGGATTATGTGATGCCAAAACGGCGTCGTTTGGTGGAAGAAAGAGACTGGGTCTGATGAGGTGGATTTGGGCTTGGGTGTGGGTGATTTTCATTTTGGGCCGGGGAATTTTGCTCAAGGTCGGCCTAGATTTGGTCCCTTGTAAGACCAACTCTTTAAAAAAAAAAAATTTAAAATGTTTTCCTTTTATTTTACACTCTTCTTTTTTATTTTATATTATATATATATATATATNACTACTAATCAATACTAAAAATATGAAATTAAATCCCAAACAAATGTCAAATGTACTTTTTTTTTGTATTTTTATACGAATTAAAATGCACAAATAAAATGCAACAATTACCAAAAAATGCCACAAAATTCACAAAAATTATAAAATAATAAAGAAATTATTTTGTTTGAATTTTCGGAAATTATTTGCTTAGGGCAAAAATCACGTGCTCACAAGTCATAACACCTGAAATGAAGCTGCTCATGACTTCAAACCACTGAACGATGTACTAGAGCTCAAAATGACCGATCGGGTCGTTACATCGAAGTTACTGACCTTTTTATGAGTAGTGAACGGGGCGTCGTAAAGAGGATCTTTGTTTTTGGCTCAGCTCTTTCGGAAGATCGTCAAATACGGACACAAATAAAATAAAAGCTTTGGCAAGGCTATGGACTAAATAGAGGTCAAAAAGCAGAGAAAACTTAAAGCTATATTTTAAGAGAGCAAGGAATAAAGAAGATAAGCTTTGAATAGTTAGCCACTGAGGGTAAACGGAGATAGAAGGGGGGCGACCAACCTCTGATTTTGGGTGAAAGCGTTGCTCTCAACCATGTCCCGAATAGGGTTGTTTATAGGTGAAAATTTAGGGTTCTTGATCTGGGCGGGATCTTTGAACGGGAGTTAGTGCTTCAAAAATCGAGTCAACAATGGCTTGAAATTGGAACGTTGAAGGCCATGACATACTTCACGTGATTTTGGTCAAAAGGTGAAGAAGAGGTAAGCAATTGAAGGGATTTTAAAAAATAAAAATAGAGATTGAATCTCCCATACCATTTTAATGCTTCTTATCATGTTGAAACAAAGTTTGCACAAAAATGGAGTGAGCATCTCCTGCCCAAACTTGATAAAGCTGAAAATTAGCCAAAAGGGCGTATGAAAACAAAAGAGACGCTGAGAGGGATAAAAGAAGGATTTCTAGAGGGTTCTCTACGGATATGGGCCTGGCGGGTTGGGTTAGTTATGTTACCAGATTTAGGCAACTTTGGGCCGATTTAGAGGCCTAATTGATGGGCTAATTAGTTGGTATAAAATATTCTTTGGGTTATGAGAAATTGGACTCATAGGAATCTAGTTGGCTCTTTTTATTAGAGCGATTTTGACATGGTTTGGGTTGGTTTTTGAACTTTAAACCCTTTCTTCTTTGTATTTCTTTGTGCTTCCAACTTAAATTAAATTATATGCATGACAATAAAAATGGTTTGCTAGATTTTAAATAAAGGAAACGTAAATTTATAAAAATAGAGATGTTGCTAAAGTTTAAAATCTTAATATATTCTATAAAATACAATGCATTAAAAGTCGATACTTTATGATAGAAAAAATATTACCTACTTGATAACTTTAAAGATTTCGCCATGATGATTAATAATAATAATAACAACAACAACAACAACAACAACAACAACAACAACAACAACAATAATAATAATAATAATAATAATAATAATAATAATAATAATAATAATAATAATTATAGTAATATTAGTACTAATAATAATAATAATAATAATAACAATAACATCAACAACAACTACAATAATAATAGTAAAAAAAAATACTAATGATGATGATAATAATAACAATTATTATTAAAATAATGGAAGTTTAAAGAAATAGTTTGGAAAAAGGGAGGGACAAAATTGGATGTCAACAATTCACATAATACACAGTGCAAAAATTCTTAATTCCCTCAAGTCAAGGTTAGATCCAACACTTACCTCACTCCACAATCAAATCAAAACTCAACTGGGGCGTTTCCTCTAAAATTCGCCTCCAAAACCAATCAAATCTAACCAAATATAGTTCAAACAATTCAAAGTAAGTTTTAGAAACTACCACGAGTGATAAAGACTCAATCTTTAATGGTTTTGAAAAGAGTCAGCATAAGTCAACCCTAGGCCGCTTGGTCAAAACTCAAAGTTCAAACCAAAATCCAATTACACATCACCCCCAAGTCTGGTTATGTGATTAGTTTCGAATCCGACCTCAAGTGGAGTTTTAAATCTCAATTTATCAAAATCTCCAATTTCTACCTAAATCTCTAATTTATACTATGAAAAAGCATAGACTAAATATTGAAAATCAATGGTTGTTTATGGAAATGGAAGAAACAAATTAAAATCTACTAAACTATGAAGTTGGGATGAAATTTCTCTTTAAATTCACCTCTAGGCCGAGCTCAAACTTGGAAATGGTGAACAATAGGAAGGGCCTAACGCGATCGTAAAGAGCAGTAGCCCAAGTGGCCTTCACTTTCACGAGGGATCACACACGTTCGTGATGCTTTATCCCCCCTGGCCCTCGCGTTCACGAGCTTGGGATCATGTATAACAACCCCATGTGCCCCCCCTCCTCTCCCCAGAATCCCTTACCCATTGCGTTTGCAAGTGAAGGTTTGCGTTCGCAAGTGAAAGTTCGTGTTCACGTAGGTTAGTCCCTCCGATGCTTCGCGTTCGCGACCTCTTCTTCGCGTTCACTTTGAAGAAAACCTCCCCAGTCCCAAGTTACCCTTCGCGATCATGAGTGTAGCTTCTCTATCGCAAAGAAAAACACACTAGACATTAGCAACGGTGAAAACAAGCAACCTTCTAAGTCCAAAATTGATTTGCAGCCTATCTAAAACTCACCCAAGCCCCTCGACTCTAAAGCAAACATGCAAACAAGTGTAATAACATCATACGAACTTGCTCGTGTGATCAAAATACTAAAATATCACCTAGAACTATGAATCGGACATCAAATGCATAAAATTTTTAAAGAACCTTAAGAAATTTCGAATTTACAATCGAACATCCGATTTATGTCAATCAACTTCGTTTTGAACCAAATTTTGCAGATAAGTCAATAATATTAATATGAACCTATACCAAGTCCTGAAATCGAAATCCGAACACGGTAGCTATAAAGTCTACCTATGGTCAAACTTCAAAATCCTTTAAACCTTCAAGTTACTAGTTTTCAACAAATCACGTTAAATCAAGTTTGTCGCACCCCCTTTTTCTCGCGGAATCGGGTTTTGACATTTCTAGGACAACTCCTTTTTGAGAGGGTAGTTAATTGGAATTAAAAGAGTCGCCACCTAACGGATTAAGGTGCGTTAGGGCACCTAGAGTGGATAACACATGTTGTACCAGTTTACATCACTAGAGATCGTGTCACGACCCCAAATCCCCTGGTCGTGATAGCGCCTATAATAGAACTAGGCCAACCAAAACAACACGAACAATACAGAAGATCTTTTGTAAATATTGTAGTTTTCTAAAGCAGATTAAACCTCAAATCTTTCATATTAATATATATCAACAGAAATACGCGGAATCAAGTATGTAAATACATCAACCCAGCCCGAATCTGGTGTCACTATTCATGAGCCACTAAATACAATTCAACACTGTCTGCTTAATACAATATAAGCCTAAAATATAAAATAATAAGGATAGGGAGGAGAAGGAAGGGTTGCAAACGCCGTGCAACTACCTTACTATATCCAATGAACCTGCCACCAAGCTCAGAAATATCTGGATCTGCACACAATGTGCAGGGAGTAATGTGAGTACGCCAACCCAGTAAGTAAAAAAAGTAAATAATGACTAAGCAATAAGAAATCATGTAAACTAGGTCATAGAACCATAGTGGGTACAGAATGTTTCCAAAGCAGGATACACATCAAATCATCTCATTAAAACTCTGATTTCAGTAAAATCCTTTTAAAAATTTCTTTCTAATAGTTCAATAGAGGTTCAGCGTAGTTCATAGTGAAAGTGATAAAAATCATAGTCGGCCTCTCGGGCAAAACGTAGTTCTTATACAGCCCTTCGGGCAAAACATAAAGCATATACATCTCAAAACAGGAAAAGTGCCAGAGGAAATAACAAAGCCAAATCAATGATTAAATTTCGAACATCTCGTAAAAACTCCAGTTTCAATGAAAATTGTTGAAAATATTTGTTTAACATTTACTATAGAGGCTCCATATAAAGATGAGTCAAATCGGTAATTTAATTCAACATATTCAATATAGACTCACCTTAAGGAGAAGTGAAATTAGTAATTTCATAAAAACAAGCCCCTCGGGCAAAGCATCACTCTCATATATATATATATATATATATATATATATATATATATATATNAATAAGGATTGAAGTAGTAAGTTCATAAACAAGCTCTTCGGGCAAAGTATCACTCATATATATATAACCTCTCGGGCAAGCCTCTCAGTCACTCGTGATTCAAATCTCATCAATTAACACTCACACTCATCACTCATGCTCAATAGATATCTCATAATAATAACCTCTACGGTGTTTAACCCAATCCATAAATATATGTAGTCGACTGCACACACTGGGGTGTGTAGACTCCGGAGGGGCTCCTATAGTCCAAATGCAATTTGATGCGGCGTGCAGCTCGATCCATAAATATATATATATATATATATATAATCCTTACCACCAGGCCCTCGACCTCTTTCAGTCATCAACCTCACAATCAGACCCTCGATCCCTCTCAGTCATCAGCCTCACAAGCCACTCGAGCTATCAGTGGAACAGGGTGCTCAGCCCAAACAACATTCATATATTTAAAATAGAGTATTAAAACTGAATCAAAAGTAAATAGGTAAAAATCATGACTGAGGATATGCCTTCAAATCAAACAGTGCGAGGAAACAATAGCAAAAAGCCCTTAAGGGTCCAAACGGTTGGCACAAGGCCCAGATATGGCATTCAACCCAAAACATAGTAATATTTTCCAGAACACAATGAAATCAAACAAATTTCAATAAAATATGTGACTTAACAGCCGCACGGGACGGATCAAGTCACAATCCCCAACAATACACGACCCCACGCTCGTCATCTAGCGTGTGTGTCACCTCAAAGTAGCAGAATGATTTGAAATCTGGGGTTTCATAGCCTCAGGACAACATTTACAATCAGTACTTACCTCTACCCGATCCAAACTCTAGCCCGCAATGACTTTGCCTCTCGTCTCGGCCTCAACTCGCGTTGAATCTAACCAAAATCAGAATCATAACGTCAAAATATGCTAAGAGAACAAAGCCCATGCGAAAATAATCAAATTACAACACAAATCCCGAAATTAACCAAACCCAGCCCCCGGGCCCACATCTCGAAATCCAATAAAAATCACATCAATAGAATCTTTATCCTCCCTCGAGTCTATACATATCAAGAACATCAAAATCGGACCCCAAACGGCCCCTCAAATCCCTAATCAAAGTCTCAAGTTCCAAGCCCTAAATTCCCAATTCTTTCTCCAATTTTACCACAAATTTCATGATTAAACAATGGAATAATCACCATAAACACAAAATACAAAGCCCATGTAGCTTACCTCTATGAAACCACTTGTTTCCCTCTTGAAATCACAGCTTGGAGCTCCAAAATGGACCAAAAATGGTGGGAGAGTGACCAAAATTCGCGAAGGAATGCTTATATAGATTCTGCCCAGGGATTCCGCACCTGCGATCCCATAAGCGCATCTGCGGAAAAATGTCTGCTTCTGCGAGTTTCACTTGCCTCACCAGGACTCGCATCTGTGTCCGTTTCACCGCTTGTGTGGCATCGCAGATGTAGTTTTCCAAGCCGCACATGCGGGCCTACATGCACCTGTGCCTCGCTTTTGCTCCTACGGAGCTCGCACCTGCGGTCCCTAATCCGCAGGTGCGGATATGACAGAAGTAGCAATACCAGTTGCAATTTCCGAAGTTCAAACTCTCTGAAAACTATCTGAAATCTCCCAAGGCCTCCGGGACCTCAACGAAAAGCACGAACTAGTCATATACCAATATCCAAACTTATAAAAATCTTCATAACACCTCAAACAACGTCGAATCAACCAAATCACATCGGATTCAATCCTAAGATTCCAAAATCTTTCGAGCTACGCTTTTGATCAAAAAGTCTATTAAACCACATCCGAATGACCTAAAATTTTACATACATGTGGCAAATGACATAACAAACCTAGTAAAATTTCCAGAATTCCATTCCGACCTCGATATCAAAATTTCTATTGCCGACCGGAAAATCCAAAAATTTAATTTAGCTAATTCCAGCCTAAATCTACCACGGATCTCCAAAATTACATTCCGGACGCTCTCTTAACTCCAAAATCACCTAAAGGATCTAACCAAATCATAAAAATTCAAATCCGATATCGAATACTAAAAAGTCAAAACTTGGTCAAACCTTTCAAATTTAAAGCTTCAAACTGAGAATTGTTCTTCCAAATCTATTCCGATTATCCTAAAAACCAAAATCGACGATTTACATAAGTCATAATACAACACACTGGGCTATTCATGCCCGAAAACTAGCGAGCAAAATGCAAAAGCTCAAAACGACTGGTCGGGTTGTTACATCCTCCCCCACTTAAACATACATTTTTCCTCGAACGTGCCCAGAGTTGTTCCAAAATCCATCAAATTTCTGTGTAACCTTACCATGCACATACCTGGGGGTGATCCCACATCACCCTATCTCATATAGGTCCGATAACACAATGTAATTGAAATTTCGCAATCCAACCTAGCGCATAAACCTTAAAACCACATTTCTACTTCTGACATCATCTACAAGATCAGAATCTCACATCTATACTCTGAATAAGCCCGAACCAGCTATAACAACTATACCTATAGCCTTAGATGCAATTACACGATATACCACATAGCTCAAACTTTCGTAGCGATAACTTCTGATCACAGCAGTTGCTCAGAACAACCGAATATCGATAATAAACCTCTTATCAAATAAAGCCTCATTCCAACACCTCCGTATACTGCCAATGATAAATGAAGCACGTAGAAAGTCATTACCATTCCTTAGATCAACCATTCGTGAAGCCACTTCTCTTTTGGCAAGGACCATAGCAATTTTCTGAGCCGAACATCGATATTATCCTTCCAACACGCTGGAACTGAATTCGTTTGTATTCATTCTAGATCCCAACGATCTCATCTAATCCAACACAACTGCTCTAGTGAAATGACACATCAATACAATCTAAAGCAACAACTCGTGAAATCCGTGCACTAATAAGAAACAATCCGAACGTACTCAAATCATGAAAAATGACTCAAATAAGAGAGTTGTACCGCAAGCTCACCAGTACTGCCACACACAATGCTGAGAACCCTTCACACATCGTATAAATAGAACACACGAATCTAACCCGAAGGGTCATACCTCCACATGACTTTGTTGTAATGCATGACCCTATCCAAACACTGGTCCACATGAAACACCTCAAGTCACTACGCTAAAAATCGACAACCACGCACAATTTGATGTCTAGAACCAAAGAAAATCATCATAATTATGGAGAAACGAATGACATATCACCACACAACCTGAAAGAACATAACCAATATGCAATCAATCATGCAACCCTCTAATATTCGTCTCACTCAAATTCTGCTGTAAAGCCCAAATGGAACCATACCATATATGCATATAACCAACAAACCATAACGCCCCACAACATGGAAACATAACTCATAGATCACGCCAGAACACTAACAAGCTCAAAAACAATTGATTCAGCACATCCTTTGACAATAGCTACTCAGAGTCAACCAAGCCGAATCGATGTAGAACACACATCCCTATTGGCCTACCAATAAACCCCTTATCAAGGAGTTGCTGAAGCTGCTCCTTCAACACCTTTAACTCCGTCGGTGCCATACGATATGGTGTCCGGCACCAAATCAATACTAAAATCAACAACCCTATCCAGTGATATGCCCGGCAGTAGGAAACCCATCTAAAAAATCCCTTACCATTGGAACTGAATCAATGGTAGGAGTCCCTGCACTGACATCCATCATGAGGGCCAAATAAGAAAGAAAACCCTTCCTAACCATCCATTGGGTCTTCAAAAATGAAACCACCCTACTGGGAACATAATCCGTTGAACCTCACCACTCAATCCGTGGCATTCCCGACATAGCCAATGTCGCCGTCCTAGCGTAACAACCCAAAATAAAATGACACGGAGGCAACCATTACATACCCAATATCACACCAATATCTAGCATACTAAGTAACAAGGATCCACTAAGGTCTCCAAACCTCCAATAGTTACCACATAAGACCGATATACGTTGTCCACAACCACAACTTAACCTGTTTATGAGGAATCCCGGTCTCCAAATCCATAAGGCACGCGAATTACCATATCTGATCCTAACTCCACCGTTCGAATATACAACACACCTCTAATTCCCAATCACTTCATGAAAGGTACCTATAATTCTTTTGTGCCACCAAGCCAACTCGAATATCAGCAGTCGATCCAACAAGAGAATGCCACAATACTAATGAATTATCCTCAACTCAAACACATCGCCATTTCTAAAATGTATATCCTCATCAAGCCACACCAATCAGTGATCTCATTTATCTAGTCATCTGAAACTATCCATGCTGCCTAAGAATTTGTGACCTTCCTTCCAGAACTGAACCGTGACCTTACTCATAAAAATATCAACCCTACACAACATACCGCATATACCATACCATCCTAGGATAAACATGAGAACTTCATATCCATTCTGAGCCACAGGCAACTACGTACCCAAGTAGCCAAGAACCTTCCAGTGATCCCATCTAGAAGAAAATCACTACACATCCCATGCTTATCATGCTCATAGCAAATATACATCTCTAACCGTGGTAGAAACCATCAAGAATTCTCCGAATTCCATTTGCACAAAACTAAAGCGTTAGGGCTGAATCCTTCTAACTCAACCAAGCTACACATGTTCCTAAAAAACAACCCAAGAGCATTGTTGCGAAACACCAGTAGAAACTCATTACCTCGTAAGCACCCAAAGAACTAGTCATATCTTTACCATGCCAATCCGGCCTACTTCCAAGCTATCCCATCTATCCAAGTTCCTTCTAATTCACATTCAACTTGATACCTCTTCTCGCTGTAACACCACAATTCTCGACCAAGACTCGCCACGCGAGACCCAAGCATAAAGCCACCGTCCTACGGTTCATAAGCCACTGACTACTCTCTCAAATATCCCCAAAAGCACCACATTTGAACTACTTTCTCTGAAGAGACTTCCTACGAATCTAAAGCCATTACCTTCACCTTCCAGATAATGATGTGTAGAATCCATAATGATATAGAAATACCATGAGCCCAATGCAAACCTTAGTTTATAGCCAAATATACAACCTGAAAATCCCCAACTATTACATGTAAAATCTTGAACCCATTAGAACCATTCTTGAGAGTCATGCATTCTACTCAAACCACAATTAGACCGATCAAATGGACCGGATGACCTGTGCTCCAATATCACTCCGATATCGCAGAATATAACCTCACCTTAATGCAACCAAGAAACTTTATGTTCTATGTACCGTACATCCTTTACCAATAACAACTGAAGTCATTCTGTGATTCTCATACACCCATAAAGCGTAACATAACCTTTATTGAAATTTCCTTTACTCGAGCCATCCTCGGTCTCAACCTCCGTAAGCATAACTAATTCACCAGTATGCCTCAAACTGGAACCAACATAGAACATAACCGTGCAATCAACTAATCAATGGCAGACTCCTCCACTTGGCTCAAAGCCATAGATCAAAACACACAATAACTCATAATGCATATACTCTATTACTGCCATAATACAGTGGTTAGATAAAACTAAATCCTTTATATTCTCGTGCAACACAAACCATCTAGTACTTCAAATCTTCTGTAAATATTGCATTCACCCTTGTAGCAGTTAAGCCCACTCTTTTAAGTGATCCAAATTCAAATTGCAACACATATGCTATACTGATAAAGGAGATCTTCCAACAATAATGTAAAGATCACACAAACTTCAGAACACTCCGCAGGAGATAATCCACGTACTTCGCCTCAAACTAATATCACTTTATACCCTTCCACCATCATAAACATTATGCAGTCCTTTAATCTTCCTGAGTCCGAACTCATATCACAACGTGAAATCTACTTCTCTTCCCAACTAGGAAACATGCAAAGATCCCTCATAACACCCACAACTCGGGGCTATACATCAAATCACGATGGAAATCAAACACCAAATAGCTCTTGCTGCCCCAAAGCAGACCCTTCTCGTCTCATTCAGTTCATATGAACACATCTCGTAGTCACATCACCCTCATCATGTAGATATCCCATCATTACTTCCCTTAATAGGGACACAATAGAACATATAGATCCAGAAACACACCCACATAATCAGCACCTCAATGCTCAAGCTTCAGGCTAAACCTGGCCTAAAGTCCTTCAGACTAGCCCAACATCATTGCACAGAAATCATATCGCGCCCCTCGATCAGGGGATCACAAGACGTTAATGCATAGCTAATACCGAGCGCTTATATGCACATACGAACGCGTGGAAGAAATTCAAAGAGTTACATTTCAAGCTGAATCAAGGACACATAATAAGAATTCAAGAAGGTGATGTTTCCTAAAGTTTCTGCAGCCTCCCGAGAATAAGTACAAATGTCTCTGTACCAATTCGCGAGACTCTACTAAACCTGCTCATGACTCGTGAGACCTATGTAACCTAGGCTCGATACCAACTTGTCACGACCCCAAATCCCCAGGCCGTGATGGCTCCTATCACAGAACTAGGCCAGCCGAAACAACACGAACAATACAGAAGATCTGTTGCAAACATTGTATTTTTCTAAAATAGATTAAACCTCAAATGTTTCATATTAATATGTATCAACAGAAATACTCGGAATCAAGTATGTTAATGCATCAACCCATCCTGAATCTAGTGTTACTAGTCATGAGCCACTAAATATAATTCAACATTGTCTGCTTAATAAAATATAATCCTGAAATATAAAATAATAAGGATAGGGAGGAGAAGGCAGGGCTATGAACTCCGTGCAGCTAACTTACTATCTCTAATGAACCTGCCAACGAGCTTAGAAATATCCGGATCTGCACACAAGGTGTAGGGAGTAATGTGAGTATGCCAACCCAGTAAGTACTAAAAGTAAATAACGACTGAGCAATAAGAAATCATGTAAACCACGTCATAGCACCACAGTGGTTATAGTATGTTTCCAAAATAGGATACAAATCAAATCATCTCGTTAAAACTCCGATCTCAGTAAAAATCCTTTGAAAAATGTCTTTCTAACAGTTCAGTAGAGGTTCAGTGTAGTTCATAGTGAAAGTGATAAAAATCATAGTCGGCCTCTCGGTCAAAACGTAGTTCGTATACAGCCCCTCGGGAAAAACATAAAGCATATACATCTCAAAACAGGAAAAGTGCCAAAGGAAATAACAAAGACAAATCAATGATTAAATTCCGAACATCTCGTAAAAACTCCAATTTCAATGAAAATTGTTCAAAATATTCGTTTAACATTTTCTATAGAGGCTCAGTTAAAGATGAGTGAAATTGGTAATTTAATTCAGCATATTCAATATAGACTCACCTTAAGGAGAAGTGAAATTAGTAATTTCATAAAAATAAGCCCATCGGGCAAAGCATCTCACACACACACACACACACACACACACACACACATATATATATATATATATATATATATATATATATATATAT